>QOVD01000342.1:4268-56207 GCA_003521225.1 Tuber microsphaerosporum | reverse complement strand
CTCCGGCGATTGAAATCTCAACACCATGAGAAATCATCGTCAACTCCATCCCCTCCCTCTCCTCTCCTGTGATGGGATCGCTGCCTAGGAGGGTGACGACACTACCTTCTTCTTCTTTTATTATGGTCTCGCCTTGAGAAAGCGTTGTCCTAGAAGTTGTTTGAAGGCTCTTCTCGTCCACTCCCTCGTCCCATGGTCGCAAGCCTCGCTTAGCGGCCGCCCCGGTCGGCTTTACTCCTTTCTACGTTTGCGATCGGCGTTACGGTGTCCAGACCTTGGTGAAAGTACGCCCTTGGCTCTATGGCTTGTCCATCGCTGGGGAAAGCTTCTGTCAGTAACTTCGTGGTACTCGCTATCGTTCTCTCGGTCCAAAATCTCTCGAGCATGGCCTGTTTGTCGGTTGCTTCTAGCGAGTTGTTCGCCCTCCACCCACTCCCCTCGTCCTATCGTTTCGTCCCGTGGCCCGGTTAAAGCCACCCCCTTGTTCCTCCCTCGCCTTCGCTTACACGGTCGGCTTGGATCATTCTTTCGGCTGGCATCCTCTCTGCCTGGTGGCTCCACTCTTCCCCCGCGGCTGCCCATGGTCGCATTCCTCGGCTACGACTGTTCATTGTATTGCACCGCCTCCTTGAACTACTTTAATGCCTTGGACGATGTAATTGTTTTTCCGGTTTCTTTCGTGTTATGATTGCTCCCATATTACAATGGGTGATGACCGGCCCCCTTTCGAGTTCGTTAGTGTAGTGTTTGCTCTTGTTTGGGTTTTCTTCTCATGGGTTCACCTTGTTTGTGTTTCCTTTCATTTTGTATTGGTTACACCTTTCGCTCCTTGCTTTGCTGCCTATGCAGTGTTCTTATTGTTAGGGGGTAGGAGGTTATGGCAAGTGGTTTTCCTGTTGTTTCCTGCTTGTAGGGTTTTGGGGATTTACTTTGTCGTCCGCTTCGGCCAGCCGATGTTGTTTATCTCTCTTGTCTGCCTGAACTTGCGTTTGGGCCCATACCAGGGGGTCTTGGGATGATGGCTTTTTCCACTGGCGCCAGGTTGGATCATGAGGTTTTTTTCGGCCATATCTGAAGATGCATGCAGTTTTTGTACCTCGGTAGTTGTAAAACAAATACACTTGATATAAAAAAAAAAAAAGAAAAAAACCGACGAGTAGTTAGTCACGAACGATCTTCTCTCCACCTCCTGCGATTGAAATTTCAACACCATGAAATATCATCGTCATCTCCGCCCACCTCCCACTCCCCTCTTCTGATGGCCTCGTTGCCTAGGAGGGTGACGCGTCCTCACCCCTCTCCCCTCTGTTGCCCTCCTGATGGCATTACTCTCGGGCAGTCTTTATCTAGGGGGTTCACAGTTACTCTCCCTCCTCTTCCCCGCTTTCGCTTCGCTGCCCTCGCTTAGCGTTTGCACGCGGTCGGCAACCCCTTTCTTGTCAATGGCCCTCTGCAGTTTCGGGTTATCAGTGAAGTAGTGGCCCCGGTGGCTCTGCTCCCTGGTATTGCACTATCTCCTGGGAACTCTGTTTGGTACGGTCAGCATCGTCGACAAACTGTGATCTCGTCATGGTCGGTCAGTCTCGCACTTCTTGATTGGGTCTACCACTCCGTCCTCCTCCTTTCTCAGTCGTTCGTCCCTTGGCCCGGTTACAGCCTCCCTCTCGTCTGTCGGCCACCTCGCTGTGGTCGGCTCCTCCTTGTCCGGCTGGCACCCTACTGCCAACATCTTTATCTCGGTTGTGTTTCCTAGTGTTGGCTTGTACCCTCTTACGCCACACGGCCCTGAGTTTCTTCGATTGCGTCATTCCTTCCATGGTCTATCTATAGCCCTTCCCCGCAGCTTCACTTCGGCGTTCACCATCTTCTGGGGCATTTAGGGGACAGGCCCCCCGAGGGGGGAAAGCTGGTGGGGTATGTTGGTTGGGACAGTAGTACACTTTTGGGTTTCTCAGTTAAGGGTCTCACTGTCGTTTGGTTTCTTGCTTTCTCCTTCTCTGTGGAGGTATTTGTCGGAGCTCAGGCCTGTATTTTCTTTCTGTAGTTTTCTACTCATAGTACCGGACTTGTATGTGGGTTTCCGCTCTTGTCGGGCAGGGTCAGAGTGTTTTTAGCTGAGGGGGGGTACGGGATGGACTGTGGGTTTGGAAGCGCACCGGGTCTTTGGGGTCATACCTGCTGCTGCACACCCTTTTTGTTCCGTAGCATGTCTTGTACTGTAAGCTTTTACACGAAAATAAAAGAGTGATATAAAAAAAAAAAAAAAAAAAAAAAAAAAAAAAAAAAAAAAAAAACCGACGAGTATTTAGTTCCTCACGCAACCATCTAAGTACTTTTCTATACTATCAATTCAAGTTATATTTACTATCACGATTCCTGGGGAATAAAAAGAAGTGTCTCTTTGCGAGTTCTTGACTACACGATAGGAGCAAGTGTGTTCGGCTATCATAGTAGTGTACGAGAACCTCGTAGTTGTTACCTGCTGCAAGTATCGTCCGGAGGGAAGGATTGTTACAATTGATTTCTTGTTCTCTTGACTCGGGTTTACGTATATATTCCATTCTCATTAACTAAGTTACTTTCACCCTCTTCCGAGTCCTCTTAGTTACGCACATGAATCTTATCTTATTTTCCCTGTTATTTAGATGTACTACTTATCTGTTACTTATATATCTATCGTTATTGTCCATTACCACAATTAACCTTACATTAACAGATGGAAAAACTTGGTCATTGCAACCCCACTGCCCCACCTACCCTACCATCATGAAAACCAAAAAAAATATTCAAAAAAGTAAATACATTGTAGAAATTAATATTTAGTATACCATCCATCTGCCTTAATAATTGCTTTCACCCTATTAATCATTTATTCTGTTAAAGTATCAAAAAACTTTTAGCCAAGCAGTGTCCAACAATCAGTAATAGCTTTATCAATTGCCCTTTTGATGATCAAGTGAATTATTGATAAGATGCAGCTCAGGACAGTCCTTGTGAAGTATTTCGTTCATGAGAAAACAAACTTTTTCAATAGGATTGAGATCTGGTTAATAGCCAGAAATTTCTACAAGAGCGATTCCCTGCCTTCTGAGCTATCTGCTAAAAGGCAAGTCAGTCCTAGCATTTTCAATGTTAAAACATACCTCTTTATCTCCAACCTTTTGGCAAATATCCTCCCTTATTTCTACAATGTCATAATAATCAAACATATCAATAATAGACTTTCTAGTAACTGCACTTCTAGCAGAAGTAGGATCAGGAAAAACAGGCAAAAAGAGAAGATGAGTTTTATGGTTAGGGGTCAAAAATAACCTAGGTATCAACAGTGAAAATCTTCAGCAATAACAACAGCCTCCCCTACCAACTCCACTATCATGAAAGCCAAAACAATATTAAAAAAATGTAAATACATAGTAGAAATTAATATTTGTTATACCATCCATCAGCCTTAATAATTACCTCTGTTTCATCCACCATTGACCCTGCCAAAGTATCAAAAGCCTTTGGGTTAAGAAGTTTCCAACAATTAGTAATGGCCTCATCTATTGCCTTCATTACCTCATTAACGGAACCGTTCATAAGATAGAGCTTAGTGTAGTTCTTGTAAAGCTTATCTTTCACTAGACACCAAAAATTTTGAATTGAATTGTGATCTGAGAAATAGGCAGAAATTTCTAGGAGAGCCATTCCCTGCCTTCTGAGCCATCTCCTAAAGGGCAAGTGAGTCTTAGCATTATTAATTATAAAAAATACCTGTTGATCTCCAATCTTTTCTCTGATATCCTCTCATATCTCTAGAATGTTATAATAATTATAGACATCAATAATTGACTTTCCAGTAACTCCACTCCAAGCAAAAGTAGAATCAGGAAAAACAGGTAAAAACTGACCATGAGTTTGACCATATAAATCACTAGTCATCATCTTGCTAATCCCTCTCTCTCCTCTCCTAGCCATAGGTTCAACACAATTCTTATTACACTTCTCCTTTAGGTATCTAAATATCTATTTTCTCCTCTTTCCTCAACCCCTCTCCACAGATACCTTATTTCCCCACATGTCTTCCTTCTTCACATCTTCCTTGTCCAATGCCCATGAGCTAATATCTATCCCAATCTCTCTTGAGTCAGATCTTCATCCAAATGCACTCTCTCTTATGCCACCCATTTTTAACATGTATTTGTCCAATTATTCTCTTCACTGTCTTGGGAGAGACATTGGGTACAACATTTTTAGCAATCTCAAAATCAGTAGTGTGGCAATTATTGAGAGCCTCCTCAACCATGGTTGCATCCTGCAGCTTGGTAGTTCTAGTATGTCTTGCTCTGCCCACATTCTCCTTCACCTCTTGAAATCCCTTTGTAATTGTGTTTCTGACAGTAGTGGGAGGAATGTTAAAGTAGTGGGAAATTTGGCTCAGATTCCTTTTAAGGCTCATCTCACCCAAGGATCCACTTCCTAGTAACCTCGGAGGGATACATAGTGGGAATAGGTTCCTTGGCATGACTGTGAAGAATAAAATACATTGGTTATTGAAAATAATAATTAGACAAGATGGTTTAGTTTTGATTGATCTAGAGGAGTTTGTTTAGGTAGTGTAGGAGGTGTGAGGTGATAAGGAGGGTTGTGTTGCCATCTATCATTGAACTGCGGTTATTTTTGTCCCCTGACACTACCATAAAAAACATCAGTTATAATCTGCCTACTCCCTCTCTTTCCTCTACTAGCAACTTGTTCAATACAATCCCTGTTCCACTTCTCTTTTAGGTATCTAAATACCCATTTTTTCCTCTTTCGTTCTTCTCTCTCCACAGCTACCTCACCTCCCCATATTGATTTTCTTCTTCAAATCTCTCTTGTCCAATGCCTATAAGCTAATTCCTATTCCAATATCTCTTGAGCTATATCCTCATCCAAATAAATCTTTTCTTGTGCCAACTATGTTTTTAGATTTTTGTGTGCCAATCTTTTCCTCACTATCATAGCAGAGACATTAGGAACAACTTTGTTGCCAATATCAAAATAGCTAGTTTTGTGATTGCTGAGAGCTGACTCCACCATGGATTCATCCTACCACTGGGTAGTTTTATAATATCTTCCTCAAACCTTTCTCTCCTTGCCCCATTGATCTCCTTTTAAAATACTGTCTTTAACAGTGTTGAGAGAGATGTCAAGATAGTAAGTAATTTGACTAAAGCTTATTTGAGGCTTGTATAACATGAGAATTCTCCCCCAGGTAAACTCAGAGAGATGCTTGGAGGGATAGGCATTTTGGCATAATGATGAAGAATAGAAGACATAGTTTGGTAAAACAAAAGAATTAGGATAATTGGTTGGGTTTTGGTTAATACAGATGGATTTTATAATATAGTGTTAAGTGAGATGAGTGATGAGAAGGATTATGTTGCTGCCAAATGTGGGTGTACAGATATTTTTGTTAATAGATAATACCACCAGTTAGGCTTTAATGACATATAAGTAAATGACTACAGTACGAGTGATAGAAGTTACACTTTATATTCCTTTTACATGGTTCCTAACTTCCTCTTGAATTCTCTCTGACACAATTCCCTACTTGAATCCTACTCTTATATATTCTATTAACATTTTACTTGTTTATTTCAATATTCAATTAGGTACTCTCCCTCCTCCTCTTAGGTCTTTGTCAGTTTTCTTACCTACTGGTACCACCTATTTGATCCATTTACCCAACTATTTGTCTTTTGACCTCATTGCTTCTTCTCTTATCCACCATTCATTTTTCCTAGTGTATACTCTACCTACTCTCTTCAGTGACTTCCTACATGTATGTCTACTCACAAGTTAGCTCTCCTGTTTTCTTGTCAACTGACACACCTAGAGAGTGTGTTTTACCTTACTTATATATTGATATTCTGTCACATTTTCTCATTTGTCTGCCAGTGCATACTATTACTTGTTCACTTGCGCTTGAACACTCGTATGCTCCTGTATGCTTGATACTATTTGTTTGTCTATTCTCTTGTTTACTTGATTGGTTGCTTAAGGTTGACAAACCCACTCTCCTACTAGTGCTTATAATCTTATCTATCTACTGTGCTATCACAATTTACCATATTTCAAAACTAACACTTTTTTCCAGGGATGCTATAAAGAAGTATAAACTGGTATCTAGCTTGAATATAAAAACATAGAAAGATCAGAGAAGCATTTGGGGGAGAAAGAAACCTTATTCTAATACTTTTTGTTGAATTTCCTATCTATGTCTTCAATTGTTCTCAAACAACCATTGTGTTACAGGGGTTTCTTTCCTATGTTATTCTGTCCGATTAGGCTATGGCATATGTGGTGGTGAGACATTGTCGGTTGGGTCTTGACTATTGGGCGGTTACTTCATACCGGCTAGGCTTCTTTCTACTCTGCAAGTTTGGTGGCGTATACTTGGTTGGAACTCATGATACCTAGGAGCTAAAGACAGGAAACAGGTTCCTTCGGATATAGAATGATGTCACTGATGTTCCCTATATATGTTCGGCCATTTGGCCTTTTCTTTGGTTGATAACTATTACAAATCATACCGGGAGTTCAAGTTGCGCAAAGTCTTTACTGTTCCACATCCGCACATTAGAGCACATTTCCACACTTTTCTTTATTGTACCTCCGAGTGACTAGTTATGATGCACCTCAGGTTTAGACAGATATCTCTCGCTCCATCCCCTCACTTGCCGACCCACCCTACATTTCCCTCACAGTTGTCCCTGCCCTACCCCCGCTCATCCCATACAAAACTCCTGGCTCATCCTTCCCCTCGTCCGTTAATTATCTGCAGGCCTCATTTGGTACCCCCTCTCCTGATATTGTCGGGGGACAAAAATAACCGCGGTTCAACAATTGATGGCAACGCACCCCTCCTCATCACCCCGCACTTCCTACACTACCTAAACAAACTCCTCTAGATCAACCAAAACTAAACCATTCTTTCTAATTATTTTTTTCAATAAACTATGCCTCCTATTCTTTGCAGTTATGTCAAAAAAGCTATTCCCTTTAAGCACCTCTCGGAGTTTACTAGGGAGAGGATCCTTGGGTTACATGAGCCTCAAATGGGATCTGAGCAAATTTCCCACTACCTTAACATTCCTCCCACCACTGTCAGAAACACAATTGCAAAGGGATTTCAAGAGGGCAAGGAGAATGTGGGTAGAGGAAGACATCCTAAGACTACCAAGTTGCAGGATGAAATCATGGTTGAGGAAGCTCTCAAAAATCGCCACACTACCTATTTTGAGATTTCTAAAAAAGTTGTACCCAATGCCTCTACCAAGACAGTAAAGAGAAGAATTGCCTCAAAGCATCTAAAAAAATTGGTGGCACAAGAGAGAGCTCATTTGGATGAAGATCTGGCTCAAGAGAGATTGGAATGGGCATTAGCCCATAGGCATTGGACAAGGGAGATGTGGAGAAGGAAGGCAATGTGAGGGGATGAGGTATGTGTAGAGAGGGGTGGAGGAAAGAGGAGAAAATGGGTATTTAGATACCCAAATGAGAAGTGGAATAAGGACTGTGTTGAACCTACTACTAGGAGAGGAGAGAGAGGGATTAGCCAGATGATGACTGGTGGTTTTTATGGTCAAACTCATGGTCTTTTTTTACATATTTTTCCTGATCATTCTTCTGCTAGGAGTGGAGTTACTGGAAAGTCAATTATTGATGTCTATGATCATTATGACTTTCCAGGGATATGGGAGGACATCAGGAAGAAGGTTGGAGAAGAAGAGGTATTTTTTATCATTGACAATGCTAAGACTCACTTGCCATTTAGGAGATGGCTCAGAAGGCAGGGAATTGCTCTTCTGGAAATTCCTGCCTATTCACCAGATCTCAATCCAATTGAAAATGTTTGGTCTCTGGTGAAAGATAAGCTTCATAAGAACTATCCTGAGCTCTATCTTATGAGGGGTGATGTCAATGTGGTCAAGAAGGCAATAGAGGAGGCAATCACTGATTGTTGGGAACTTCTTGACCCAAAGGTTTTTGATACTTTGGCAGGGTCAATGGTGGATAGGGTGGAAGCAATTATTAAGGGTGATGGATGATATACCAAATATTAATTTCTACTATGTAATTACATTTTTTTAATTTTTTTTTTAGTTTTCATGATAGTGGGGTTGGTGGGGGAGGCTGTTGTCATTGCCAAAGATTTTCACAGTTGATACCGCGGTTATTTTTGTCCCCCGACAATACGTGCATCCAGAATACAATATTGGAGATGTCGAATTGCCAATCTGGGCCTTGCGAAGCTTTTCCTCCCGGCGGGATCGATTCCTGCTGCACCAATACAAGTACATGGACTGTACTTCCGTACTTGGTTGATTATATGCATCTCTTTTTTGCTTTTTCCACAGCTTTTCCATTTTTCTTTCACCCATTTCCTCTACTTTTCTACATTCCTCTGTCTACTGTACAGATGCTGCTTTATGTTCTCTGTTGCCTGCTTGTCTAGCATCTTTTTCGTATGCACAGGACACCACCGTACATCTTACTGCTCACTGAAAATTGTACTACTGAAGGGAACCCTAAATTAGATTGAGGAAATTTTATTTCCTCTAATTGTGAACAACCAATCAACAACTGCAAGCTAGGGATCTGCTAGTAGAGTACTACGCTACCTGTACACCATGGAGCTAGTAACCCATCCCTTCCTTCACCACAAGAGCCGGACCGAGTCCTTCGCATACTAGCGCGATAAACCACAATCATACCCCGCCTTTCCCTTTTTTCATTTCCATCACACCCCCTCCCCCCGAAATGCAGCCTTGTCCACCCTCAGAAGGCGACAAACTCCCACTGGGGCCCCTGACTATCACCGCTAAGTATAGCCGTTGCTCTGATTGGTTATTCATCTGCGCGTTTCTAGGCCCATCGTCTCACTACGGGTGACATAGACCAGAGTGCTATAACACTGTTTTGTTACGATATGTCTCCCTTGCATGCCTATTCTCTGTGCACCTAGCACTCACTTCAAGATTTCCAAAGATAGAAGAACAACTGCCGTACATGCAACGTAGACAGATAGGAAAACCAACAAATACCAAATGAAAACAGAAAGTCTTCCCCTGCTCACTTGATCTGGCAGGATATGCACCGAACACCAAAAGCGAGACCACGAACGCTCTTTTCGAAGGAAATTGGAGAATGAAAGAATGAAAGAGAACCAGGAATTCAAAATGGAAGACTCAAAGCGCCGCACAAGGTCAAGGAAAGCTAGGCGATGCCATTCATTATCACTCGACCGACTTCCATCGTCTCTGCAAAGCTTCCAACTCCTTATACAATTCTGTCAATTCCACACCCATAATACCAGACACCGAACCAGGTCGCCCGTATCTGTAACTATCATCACCCCCACTCTCTGGAGCATAGAGCGTTAATCGGCCCGGGCCTGTCTTCCTCGCCGCAATCTCCTCGTTGATTTCCTTCGAACGTCCTAGAACTTCACAGTATATTTCCCCTCTCTCAATAGCCGCCCGAGCGAAATATTTTATATCCCGTTTCGCACATGCTTCTCCCCATATATGTTTCATTCGTGGAGAATAGAGGTCGCAAGCTTGAGGTTCGGGCGAGTAGCGAGCGCGTACGGTCAGCTGGCTGTTCAAGGGGCTATCTCGCACGTACTCGAAGTAGCATTCCTCGCAAACAACAAACTCATCCGTTCCATACCACTTCATCCGTGCCAAGAAACTTTTTGGGCGACAAGGAGGGATTTTGGCCCGGGGGATAATATAGGAAAGGAATATATCGAATATTTTCCGGTCCGAAGCCTCCTTGAGTTTCTTCATATAAGCTGCATATCGTGGGCTGTCTGGTGCTAAACTGCATGTACGGGTAGGGGTTGAATTTTGAAGTGGAAAGCGGATTGGCTCGAAATGAGGTGCCAGATCTAGTGGTCGGAGAATACTGTTGTAACAGGATCGGCAACATTTGAAGCCTTCAAGGTTCTCATGTAGGTGGCGCAAGCGATACCATTCCCTCGCGACCTGGTCTGTGAACCCCTTCTCAGAACACTGGGGAAGCGTCATCCGCGCGTATACGGCTTCCCACCAGATTTCAAAGGAACCCTTTTGGACTGCAGTATCCCATGGCATCTTGACAGCCAAGGCAGCCATACCGCACATCAAAGTCTGCTGGGGAGCAGTGACTGCCTCAGTGAACTTATCCTCGAAGTGTGGAATAACGTTGTCGCAATAGCAGGCCTCGCACACAGCTAAGCCAGGTATAGGCCTCTTTGGAATATACCATTTTCGTTCTCCACTCTTCACCTTGGCGGGCCCCGGACACGGCGGGACGTTATGGCGGAACCTCACAACACTAACGAAATCATCCCATTGGTCCTTCCTGATATTATCCTGATAATTCGACACCGAAAGCATGCCTCCTGAGATGAAGGGAAAAGAGAGATCGCAGACCCAAGCTTCCTCCTCTGGCTGAGGGTTGGCTGGAGCGAAGTAAGAAGCAAACCCCGTAGCCATTACCAAATCTTGGTAACAGGCATCGCAACACCGAAATCTTGGCATTGATCTGTCTGTCACCCTCCACCACCTGGATGATAACCCGTTCACTGGGTCTCCGGAAACAGTGCTGCACTCAGGGATATTTGATCTCATAAGCGCGTAGTCCCGAAGGCCATTAAGAACCCCCCTCTCAAGGGCATTGGGCCATATCCTATGAAGCACACGCTCCGTGCTGAAAGCGCAGGAAACCTCAGCATTTGAAGCCTTTTCAACAGTGTGGAAGTGTTCCGCAAAAAGCGTAGGATATATATGAGTGTAATAACAATTTGCACACACATCAAAATTCGGAACTGAGAACATCTGAAACCATTGCCCCCATGATACAGGGGTTCTCTTGGGGCATACTGGGAGGGGTTCACGCGGAGGGGGCGGTAGCAGATCGCGCGATACCTGTTGGGGGGGAGGTTGTCGGGGAGGTGGGGTGTGTGTTGCTGCTGGAAAAGGTGGCGGTGTTCGGTATCGCTGCTGAGGGCTTTGTCTGGCTTGTGGAGGTGGCGACTGAAATGGCGGAGGTTGATAGCTAACCCGAGGGCTCGGAGAGTGCCTATATTGCAGCGACTCTCTCTGCACAGGTGGTGGGTCAGTCGGTGCTTTCCGGGGAAAGGGCTTCCTGTCTTTGGGGATTGCGATTCGTTCGGCATCGCCAGAAGTCTGAGGGTAACGTCTGGGGTCCTGGCCGCCGGAAGGAGGGGTCTTGGGAGAAGTCCGGGTATAAAGTCCTGCCTCTTCTGGTGAGGAATCCACGGATGAGTCTGGCCCTGTGTCATGCTCCGACTCCGATCGGGAATCGAGGCCCGAACCCTCATCAGACCCTTCATAAAATGGGATCGGGCTTCCTTTCCAGGATCCAGAGCCTTCCGTATGGGGTTCGTGTTCTAATGGTCTATCGATAAATCCACCACGTAAGCTCGTGCGCGGGGGTGGTGACTCTTCCCTGGGCAGAGAGTCTGGAGGGATGGGCTGTCGTGGTCTGGGCTGGCTGTCGGGTGTATGGGTTGGGAAATAGTTTTCGTTTTTATCAAGTACATGCTTAGAATCTGGGGAGAGCGTATCAAGACTTAGCGGGGACTGTGGAGCTGATTCGACAGAAGGCGGCTTATAACCGCGAGGCGGTAGCCTGACATTTAAATCCCGTGACCGATCGCCATAACGACCGGGGCGGCCATCGAGGTGCAACTGGGCAAGATTAGGAGAGCTCGATGACCCATAACGCCGCGAGGAGTGTGATGAAGATGAAGAAATTGAGGACGAAGAGGATGAAACCGAGGATGGTGGCGCAGGGTATTGATGGTATTGATAGTTAGGATTGTTAGGGATTTTGGGTGGTAAGGGAGGCGGAGATGTTGCGCTCTGGCCTCGACGATGATTGAAACGTTCAAAAACAGGAGGGGCCCGCTTCTGTGTATTGTGAGTAGCCCCATGAACTCCAGGCGGAGGAAATTGTGATTGAGGAAACTGTGATGGCGGTGTAGGCGGAGGCGGTGGGGGGGGAGGAACATATGGCGGGACACCGTATTGTGGTACGTGTGCGGGGTATGGCTGATGTAGCGGGTAGGAGGGCTGCCCAGAAGAGGCCGGCGCGGGGTAGCGTTTATAGCTAGGGTGGTTCATAGTTGCCGGTAGGCAAAGACAATAGTGGGGATGTAAACGGTTAAGCGGGGAGAAGGGTAGATTAGAAAGGGAGGAGTGTAACAAGGGAGACAGGAGAGAGGAGGAAGCGGAATGGGAGATGGCAGTGGTGGAGGGAAAGGATGAGGGTGGAGGTTGGAGTGCGGCGGGAGGAAAACTCGAAGAGTTGCCAGTCAAGTGAGCGCAATGGCGAGTGAGTTTCCGGCGTTGTTGTTCCCGGGTCCTGGTTGAGTGACGTCGAGTGGAGTGTTTCTGGTCAGAGAGGTGACGTGCGTGACGCAGCGATCCACCAGCGATTCAAGCGGGAATGAAGAGATTTTACTCGTCCAAGTTGACTCCACTGCCGTTTCAGAATTGAACCTCTCACTTTCCTTTTTCCTCGATTGTCTTGTTTTTGCGTGACCGGGTTGGCCAGGCGGGGGGGGAGGGGGCTGATGGAAAAACACGCTGGCACCATCCTAGCGTCACATCTTTACCCGCCTCCCCTCCTCGATTGCCCTTCCAGAATATTCCCGTCTTTCTGAGGACTCGAGTACCTTGAACGGAGTAATGTCTTTTCTTTTTCTTTCATTCCTTCTTTTTTTAAAAAAAACAAAAAGGAGTGGGGATTGGGAAGCAAGAAAGGATAATACAATACTCGAGTACTCCCTGTGACTTACTCGAGTACCATCGTACTTGCACTAGTACTCGAGTACCGTACCAGCCATCCTCTTCTAGCGATACGGTAGCCTCCCCTTTGATACCGCCGTCTCGTGCTTCTGGGGGCGTTATGCGGGAAAAGGAAATGTCTTCAAGGTCTCCACCAGGCTACCCGGATGCCACAGAAATCTAAACTGCATTGGCAGCCTGTGACCTGTGCTCTTCCCCCTCTGCCAACAGCACTGACCCGCCGGCAACATTTTGTATGCCTAAAAACCTTGAAATTCCTGATTAAGATAAATGGATTGCCATATAACTCGTTTAATGTTTGACCTTTGTCTATCATATTATCCCCAACGTCTTTTATGAATAGCCTAGCTCTATAAGCGAGGGGCGCCGCATCCTAGGGTCGCTGTCAATCGCCATGGTATTCTGAGCTGATTGATCAGCGTGATACAGTTTTATTTGGGGGTGCTTCATCAAGGGGAACACAAAATCACTCTCTGGTTGGACTATCACCAATGAATATGTTTCCAGTATCGGTGTGCTACGCTCGAATTGAAGACTTCTCGAGCAGCATCTCCCCTTATGTGATATCACACATGTCGTGTTGATAAGCAAGAGTATCCCTCCTCAAAATTTGGGCGCTGCTCTGCTGCACTAAGAATGTTTTGAAGACGCTTACCGATAGCACGAGTCTATATGCACTCCTAGCACCCATCATACCCAAGGCTCACTGGCAATCCGGCATGGGAGTAATCTGCAAGTATCATAACACCCAAAAATAAGGATCAAATAATTATCAAGTCAATGATCCCCGCCTATGAAATTTCATTGCATTCTCCGGTTCTGAGCTCTTTTACTAAATTCCCGGTTCAATCTTTGTGTACTTGTTGCCTGTTCTTGAGTAGTATCGACTCGGATCAAGGCATCGTATATTTGCTCCAGTATCACACATATTGAAGGCCTGATCTCCTACAAAAGTCTCTGGGCTTTCTATCTTATATTCTGTGTGGGAGTGACTGGAAGGCTACCGTACTCTACTCTTCCTAAGGGAAACAGCCAGGCTACCGTTGGTCAACCTTATTTAGTCCCCGGTTTGGGAGTTAAGTTGCTCACAACGAGTGGGAAAAGGTCTCGTCGAGGGTCACAAGGAACTAGGTTAAACCGATTGGGTTTCGTTTCCACTATCCTCTTCTCTAGTCAAGGTAACTCTAGCCCTAAATTGAAAATCCTCATAAAGTAAATTAACAGAATAGCTGATATAAGGGCGGCGAGAAAAGGGCGGATATTGGTAAACTCGCCGCTACCTTCATCGCTCAACACCTTGACGAAAGTTTCGTCACTCAAATACTTGCTCAGCGAGCTGCCTGGGCGAGTGGTATACACCATGATAGAAGCGGAATTATGAGGCTTTGGATACGCACCACCCTGATCTGCGGATAGGCCTAACGAGTCAAAGCATTTTCTCCATAGGGAATAAGAACTACTAGCTCATATTGGCATACCCACGCAGTGCTTGAGACTGATGGAAAGGCTGTATCTCTATGCTCGGCTAGCTATTTGGCTTCATGATAACCTTTCTATTGAAGTGCGCACTTTAACTCTTTGAATGATTGTAGGTTTGAAAGCTATGGACTAGAGAATTTTCTTAGGGGTTTATGAAAAGATTATAATGATGAGAACACAGACAATCGGGACTATCTACGCAGACTCGAAGCTTTCTCGGAAAGGAGTAGCAAATTCGAATGCGCTAACCCTGTCCACACTGTGTCCAACTAGACTAGGTTCTGAGCCTTATGAGAATTTTGGTGATTCAAGGGATGAAGGAGACAAATAATCCTGGGGTTGGAGCCTCTATTTATGAATTAGCCTATTCTTCTGTGTGATCGACCGGGTTGAGGGATTGGTGGGTTGGATTTCTTCTTGCAGGTGCAGTTCTCAGGGCCGCCATGTGGGGCGGATTGGGGATTGTTTTGTTGATGTTTTCCATTATTGTATATTCTTGTTAAGTCATTAGACTTTTGTGTAAAATACGGGAAAAATCAAGTCGGAATTGTAAAGTATGATTGACAGGAATATTCTACAGACTAATTATTAGACTGTGCTTAGTATGCAGAAAAGATAGTATTGTATAATTAGTAGGAGCAGGGTTTTAAGCTGAGAGATTAATTAAGTTATCATGAAATCTTGAATAATTATGGGACTGTATTGTTTGAGATAAGATAGAATTCAACTTAAAGGTAACATTATGGTGTGGACAGCCAGATGCATAATTTTATAAGACTTGAGTGATGAGAAATATGATTCTTTATCCTTAGAGGACCAAAAACATAGTTGATTGCTTCAATGTTATTTGCAACTTCTAGGATGGCAGTTTTATAAGTCTCATATCCACTAGTCTCATGTTCACTGATGCATTATTTTGTATATTTTATGTGTAAAGAAATTCTGGGACTTTTCATAGAGCAAATTACCAGAAGTAAATATTAGATTTGTGAAATACAACCCTCCTGCATTAACATGAAGAGCTTAAATCAGTATGGGAGAGGATGATAGTCACTTGTTTACAGCGAGAAAGAGAATTAATTGTTAAGTGAAGCAAATACATATTATATCTAATCAGGCTATGAATGACATTATACTAAATGAAGATCATTAGCGAAAAATACCTGGTGTCAGATACGTTAGCATTGTGCCTTGACGCAAGTGAGAGAGTGCTTGCATTCCATGCATTTCTTGCCTCAGGTTTGCACTGAATTTCATTGCAACACTGTCTCTTTCATGATACGACATCTCATCGTACTAACTCCCTGTCAAAGCATTAGCTTCAGTTTTATTGACTTCCTTCTCATGATTGCGCCAGCTTCAGATTGCCTCTTCCAAGGACTAGGACGTATCCTCTCATGTCAGCTCTGATGTCAGCCTGCACACCAAATCTAAATTTCACGTGAGCAGGGTAAACTAGCTAGCCGCCTGAGTATAATAGTTTGTTACTCTTTATTTTCTAGGAAATTGCTGCTATAAATCAGCAAAATAATACTTAGCGCTCGTAGTGCCCACTGTGTCTGGTGCACCTAGAGCAAATAATATCGATTGCGAATCAAAACGCAACAACTACTGCTCCATCCCTCTAAAGGCACCTTGCGCAACACTTGATCTTCCAGAACACACCTGGCACAACATTTAATCTTCCTGAACGCACCTGGCACAATACTTAATCTTCATAAATGCACTGTGCGCAACAATACATATTCAGGAGATAGAGTCAAGAGTACCCCCTTTACCTCCTTCAGACCTAGGTCACAGTACTGGCAGAGTATACAAAGTCTCTTTAAGTAGTCTTCTATGATATTTCTAATTCTACTAGTCTAGCTAAGTAATCTAAAGACAGGTGTCATTTTTCTATGATTCAGGCTCTCCGGACCCAAGGCACTCTTGAGTGCCTGGTTGGATCAGTAACATCATCAATATTCACCACTTAGAGATAAGCCTAATGCTGGCGTGTAGCTGGTGTTGAGCCCTACAATCTCCAGAAAAACAGAATTCAAATCCGTCTAGCGGTAGTGGAGTGATCTGCTATCGAATAAAGTTCCACCAGCTAGATACTACCAGTGCAGAGAGCCACTTCCAGAGCTTTAATACGACATGGACATACCTTATACCTGCGTGTAGCTGGCGTCAAGTTCAACAATCTCGAGAAAACAGAATTTAAATCAGTCAAGCGGATGTGAAGTAATCTGCCATCAAGCAACATTCCGAAAGCTAGACCCTTCCACAGCAGCATGCCACTTCTTCAGTTTTATTGTGACATGGACATAGCATATACTGGCGTGTAGCTGGCGTCAAGCCCAATACTTTCCAATATACAGAATTGAAATCTGTTATGCCATTTCGAAGCCATCTACCATTAAGTAAAATTGGGCCAGCCAGACACTTTCAAAGCTGCCAGCCACTGTGTGAGTTTTAATGAGACACAAACAAACCTTACATCAGCAAAAAAAACCAGTTTGTAATTTGGCCTTCCTTTGCATTCTGGCTCTTTCTGAAAACTAGTTTGCATCCTGATAATAAGTTTTCTTCCTGAGAAAAATGAAATTGTTCAGAGAGAAAAACATGATAGCTTCTCTGATAAATAGTAGCTTATTCTAGCTACATGCAAGATTTCAGACCTTCACTCTATCAGATGACTGACCAATCAATAATTGAAATTTTTGACAGTGAAATTTGACTTTCCCACTTTGAACCCCTGCATGAACCCAAAATAGTAGACTCTAGGAAGTGCTACTAAGTGCAATTAAGTTGAAATCAGCCACTAGCGAACTGGCCAAAAGTTAGTTTCGGGGATGTACAGGAAGCTAATTTGCATATATTCAGGATGCAAATAGTGGTCTCAGGATGTACAGGATGCAGCAAAATGTACACTTTTGTTTTTGCTGATATATACTGGTGTGTAGCTGGCGTCAAGCCCAATTGTCTCAAGGAAGCAGAAGCAAAGTCGGTCAACCCGTTGTGGAGTAATCTGGCATCGAGTCAAGTTGAGCCAGCTTGAGGGCCTAATTCCACCTTCAAAGAAGACAGCAACATTCTGAGTTTTGATGCCACAGGGACGTACCATAGTATACCGGCATGTAGCTGGCATTGTGCCCAAAACTGTCTAGCAAACAGAACTGAAATCCGTTGATCGCTTGTAGAGTAATATGCTCTGAAGTAAAGTTCCGCCGCCTTGATACATAACCCACTGTCCACAGAAGCCAGTGATTTCCTGAGCTTTGATGCCCCAGAGAGGTACCTTATACTCGTGTGTAGCTGGTGTCGAGGCCCATGTCCAGCAAACAGAACTGACATCCATTGAGTGGTTATGGAGTAAACTGCCATCGGGTAAAGTTCCGCCAGCTTGAGTGCCTAATACCACCTCAATAGAAGACAGCGACTTCTGGAGTTTTGATGACACAGGGGTGTATCTTATACCAGTGTGTAGCTGGCGTTGAGCCCAACAATATTCAGAAAACAGAATTGAAATCCGTAAATCGGTTGTTGAGTAATCTGCTATTGACTAAATTTTCTCCCATTTCCTACACCCCCCTTTACAGAAGGCAGCGATATCTTGAACTTTGATGCTAGAGGGATGTACCTTATACCAGCATGCAGCTGACGTGATGCCCAACAACCTCCAGTAAACAGAATCAAATCTGGAAGACAGTTGTGGTGTAATCAGCCTTCGAAATCTGAAATCGTGAGCCCCGTACCTTCATGAATAATAGTCAGGTAGGGATGAATCCTATATAAGTGTTTAGCTGGCGTCGAGTCCAGCATGCTACAGGCGTCAGATTCAGGATTGGTCTCATGGTTGGGGAGGAGTCTTTTGGGTAGACCAGGAGGCGAGATCTTAGACCAAGTATTAGGAGAGCAAAAGTGCAGCTTGGTGTCGTGTTCAAGACTAAGTGCCGAAAAACCACAATAATCTTGGAGTACTAGTGACAGTCATAGATATCACTTCTTTTCAGACTGGAGTGAGCTGGCATTTTCACTTTCAGAAAGATTACATACTGAAAATGGAACTGGAGAGTGTCTCTAGTGGTGCAAAATTAAAATTAAGAGTAGGGTAGCGGCAATCTCACCCAGTGCCCATACTAACCCAATGATTATTGCCCAGACTACCCCTATTCCAGGTATCAGAGATTGGAGCCAAGCGATGGAATACTCTAGATATTGAATGAGTGAGTGGTAAATCAGGAGGTACAATAGTGTTGTAGGCAGTATCTGGAAGCAATGTAGGTAAGGTTGTGTAGCTACTACCGTTGAGAGGCAAGTGAGGATGGCAACCGTGTCTCCTGACGCACCTGGCGCAAGCTAGTATGGCACTCTACCTTAGGGCACACCTAAAGTCAAGGGCGCAAACTTACCACCAGCATACCTTATATCCTGATACAATAGCTGTATATTTAATACACAGTAACCTTTTTGTGATGTGTTAGTACACTGCTTGACAATTTGCTTGGCATGCCTGCCAAACTCGAATGCTGAGGGCCTGTGTGAAATGTGGTGAAGTTTTACCGACTTTCTCAGTACAATTCACCTGACTGAGGGTTTTGCATGGGCAATGCCGCATGTGTACTGGGACACGCAGAGCCAGTGCCCTTCCCTCCCTGTTTCCTGATTCAACAATATATCTCATTGAATGTTCTCAGATCAATTAAAATATTAACGAGCTAGCAGCATTTCCCCTCAAGGATCAGGTGTGCCAACCTCAGGATTGCCTTTACATCAACTATTGTAAACTCTTGAGCATCTCTCATCTGTACTGTAAGAAGACTATCTATGTTCAAGAGGAATCATGAGTTGACTGCACTCAATATCTGAAAAGCCACGACCCAATACATAGCATTTTGACAGGTGTATTCACTGATAGTGACAAGCTACATAAAGTTTGCCAGCAGAGAGTCCCTCTGCACAATATAGATATCTTTAGTTCTAGCCTGTACCCAAACCCAACTATTGCAACTCCCCTGGTTTATGAAGTGTAAGGCTGTAACAAATCTGCCTAAGTAAGGATAAAGTTTTACATGACTTATGGATATGAGTCATAGGTTTGTGTTTGGTGCAGGTGACTTGCACTTGCAATGTCATCATTATAATGTTATTGGGCGCATAGGCAAAATAACTTTAATGTCATATATTACATACCGATCTGACTTTTCTCTCTGGTGGGACTACCTCCCCTTGTCCCTCCTCTGCCTCCCATATTGACATCATATTCTAACGGCTCAAGAGGCCTTCTGAATGCCTCATACATACCCTCAACACCATTTATCTTTAGCATTTATCTGAACCCACAAGCTTGCTCTACTCGTCAAAGTGTTTTACTTACATGAGCTTTGTTTTTTTGGGCATGTTCTTCTGGGACATTTTGGCCGTTGTATGTCTCCTTTCTACCTGTGTGCATCCAGAAAAACCATTGCCAGTCTTGGTGACCTCTGGTACACTTAGCACTTTCTCTTCTCCTAGATTTCTCGCTTATCAATTCTGTCCCCTGGGGATGTTCTTAACATCATATCAAATACTCTCTACCCTTGCACTAGTCCCACACATCTTTCCTCTTTCCATAGAACATGTGCCAAATTGGTTACATTTCACAGAAGCTTGCAAACTTTGTACTTCCTCTCATCCTTCTCCAGACCTCATGATTCGCTTCACACTTTGTGTATCACCCTTATTTGTCATCTTGGGTTGTATACCCTGTGTTTCTTTAGGTGTCTCCTGGGCACCTCTCTGCGTTCCTTTTGCACTACACTTTGTTTTACTTTTTTGAATGAATTTACTCCCTCTTTCTACCATTCAGTTTTCAATATATTGTATTAAATAATTCTAAATCAATCCTACAATTTACATACCAGCATTTGTTATCTGTCCAAGCAGTCTCAGGTACCAAATATGCCATGCCCATGATCAATTTGATGCCAACAATGACCTCAGTTGTTGCCTTTGCCCCGTTTCCCGTCCCTAATAGAAAGGTTACACATCCTGTAATTCGGCTAATTTTTCATATAATTCTCAACAAATAGTTTGTCTACTAATTCAGGTAAATCCATTAAACCGTTCATAGGTCTTGAAATTTCATTATTGATACTAAGTGAGCCTGAAAAAAGGTGTTTAATGCCCCATCAATTCTTCTATTAGCTGAATCCACCCTTCCACAATCATTCCTGCGCTGCCGTGTTAACTTCCAAAGCTGAGTTTCTGTACACCGAAGAAGATGTCAAGCAATCTCTGACATGTACTGAAAGTTCTCTACTGGGACACATAAAAGCCGTCATATCTCAACTGAAATATCTTAATTGAATCCATATGAAACTCTTGATTCAGGGATAATATACACCGGTAATCATGCAGTAAAAGGTCCAGAAAGTTCCCCAAACGCTAATTGAACCGTGGAATGATTTCACCAGTCCATGTATAACCTATTGGTTATTTCATTAGCCAAGAATTTCCCTGAGTCAGATTCACCGCTATTGTGTCAGGATACAAGTATGGGAAGTTTGTGCCCTTGACATTTGGCGCGTTCTGAGGTGGGTTGCCACATTCTCTTACACCAGGGCGATCAGGAGGCACGGTGGCATATGCTCTCACCTCTCAAGGCTAGGAGCTACACAACCTCATCTCCCATGCTTCTGGACTCAGGTCATAACACCATTGTACCTCTGATTTCGTACTCATTTAGTCAACATCGAGAGTACCCCAGCCTATCCCTTTGCATCTATCTCTCATCCTAGGAACTACGGTAGGCTTGGCAAAAATAATTTAGTAAGTGTGGGTAATAAGTGAAATAGCTGCTACTGTACTCTTATTTTGAATTTTACACCAGAAACTGGAAGGACATTCTGCAGTTCGATTTTGAGAAGTTGATCTTTCAGAGAGCGATAATACCAGCTTACTCCAGTCTGAAAATGAGTAATATCTATGCAGTGTCTCTACTTCAAGGTTGTTGTACTTTCTCGGCACTTAGTCTTAGATGCGAAGTGAAGCTGCCCTTTGCTCTCCTCATAGCCGGCCAATAATCTCCCCTTCTGGCCTACCCAGAAGACTCCTCCCCAACCATGAGAACAATCATGAATCTGCCACCTGCATAATGCTGGGCGCGATGCCAGCTAAGCACTGATATAGGATTTATTCCTACCAGACTATTATTCATGAGGCAATAGGGCTAGAGAATTCAGATTTGGAAGGCTGATATCGCCACCACCCTGGGACAAATTTGATTTCTGTTAGGTGGAGGTTGTTGGGCTTGACGTCATCTACCTGCCGATAAAAGAGATGTGTCTCTGGCAGGAATACTAAGGATATCGCTGTCATCTGGGGAGAGCCTTAGGGGTTTTAGGAACCTGTTGAAATTTAACTCAATGCCAGATTATTCCAAAACGACTAGACAGATCTTGAATCTTGTTACAGGAGATTGTTGGGCTCGACGCCAGCTACACGCAGGTACAAGGTATATCCCTGTGGCATCAAAACCCAGGAAATCGCCACCCTTTGTTGAAGTAGTAAGCTGGTAGAATGTTACTCAATGGCAGATTACTCCACAACAACGGGTCACATTCCAATTCTGTTTCCTGGAGGTTGTTGGGTACGACGCCAGCTACACACCATTGTAGGGTATGTCCCTGTGGTATCAAAACTCAGGAAATCACTGCCCCCTGTAGAAGTACTAAGCTGGCGGAATTTTACCTGATGGCAGATTACTCTACAACTGCTGGGCTGATCTTGATTCTGTATTCTGGAGGTCGTTGTGCATGACGCTATCTATAGGCCAGTAGAAGGTACATCCCTCTGGCATTAAAACTAAGAAATTTGCAGATTTCGGTGGAGGGTGTATTAGATGTCAAGCTGGCAGAAGTTTACTTGATGGCAGATTACTCCACAACTACTCGAAGGATTTCAATTCTGTTGATTGAAGATTGGTATACTCAAGGCCAGCTAAATGCCGGTATAAGGCTTATCCCTACATGGTGCATATTCATGATGTTCCTGATCCAATCAAGTATCTGGATGAGCTTGAGCTTGGGAGGGCCTGAGTCAGAAAGAGCCTGATCCATAGAGAGCTGATACCTGTATTTATATCACTTAGCTAGACTAGTAGGTGAATTAGAAATATCATGGAAGACTACAAAAAGAGACTTTTTATACAGTCCCAGTTTGTGACCTAGGTCAGAAGCAGGTGTGTTCAGGAAGATTAAGTGTTGTGCTATGTGCAGCCTGAGTTTGAAAGCTGAAGTATTTGCATTCTGATTATAGATTGACGTTGTGTGCACTAGGTGCACCTGATGCACAGTGTGCTCCGGTCGCTAACTATTATATTTCCTGATCGTAATAACTGATTCACCTTGCTGTTTGTGCGGTTCTTCGCATACTTCGTCCTGAATATGAGACATATCATCCGTCATGATATTCATTTCATCACTTTTGAAGCCATCATCCCTAGCATATGATCATAGTATTTGATAGCTTGTATGGTTTTTATTTGACCATTTATAGCCCTCCTTGATTATTGTTTTTCTAACTTGTTTCTCACGAGTTGCTAGAATACATTTCAATATTGCCAAAGGGCCATACATAGTTCCCATAGTTATATAACCTTTGTATCATACCAAAGTTAGAGACTATAATTCTCTTCATATATATCTACGACAATTTCATCTAACTCACAACATGTGTGCTCTGTGATACAAGGTCTTTTGACCACAGTGGCCCTGAAAAAGTACTACAGAATAAGTATTTCGCTATTCTGCCCCCAAATTCTGGCAGTGACCTCTCTCACTTTCCTAGTACTAGACTTGTCTTTTTAGTATACTTTAAAAATGTCTTTCTGATCATGACTAACTGTTAGATACTGTTCGAGGTATTGAGTCGTCTCATCAGTATCGCTAGTATATTATCAGATAAGGCTAAAATCAACAATCAATTCAAGAGAGGTCAGAGATCTGGGGAATACGGGACCTTTAGCGGCAGTTGGACGATGTAGAGCAGATGCAAAATCTCGTAGTCTTATGTTAACAACATTTCTAATGTCTTTTCCGATTCACAGTGAGTTGAGACTCTACTCCTTTTTTAGGGCAGAATAGCTAGAATCATGAGGGAAACTGGTACAGATACCATTGAATACTTATCAGCAAAACTTATCCCTTGCCCCTGGTGCCCTTGTTGCCTCTAATGCAACGGACGCTGCCAATGCAAATTGACATTGTGGATGAGCCGTCCCTCACTCATTTCGTTTGGATGCAGACTCTTCCCTTCCGCCCGCGCCAGATGCAAACCTCCCTCATTGAGACACGCCAGACCCCCTCAGACACCAGTTGACTGGTGGCCTACAACTTTCTTTTACCCTTTACATCTCCCCAATCCCGCTCAACCCCGGCCTTTCTCTATCCGGCTCCCCTCCCTTGATTTTCTGTTTTGCTGCAGATTTGTCAGCAGTCAGCTCCCCTTCCTAACGCCCCAGACACCCGCTCTAGGGCACCCTGAACCTCCCCGATGCCTTTGGATTCCTGCTCACACCCAGCCTATCTCCATCCGGCTCCCCTCCCATTTTCCTCTGTTTGTTGCGGATTCATCCGCAGTCTACTCCCATTCCCTATGGCCCAGACGCCCACTGCCTGGCACCTTACATCTTCCCAAACGTTATGGATTCCTGCTCACCCCCGGCTTTTCTCCAACCGGCTCCCCCACCTTTATTTGTCTTTTTGTTGTGTATTCGTCTGGAGTCCGCTCCCCTTCCCTATACTATCCAGCTTCCTTCATCTTCCCTTTACCAAATTTCATGACAGCTACTTCTCATCATCCCGACACATTCTGATCCCCAAGCCTGATCCGCCAGACGCCTTTAGTATTTTTCACATTCTGCCTAGTCCTTTTGGTACTTTTCACCTTCCCCCCCAACACGTTTATCGGCGCTGCCAGATCTTCCGCTCTCTGTGAAGTGCCTTTCCACCTACTCCTTGATACTATAGCTCTTGGTCTGGAGTCTCCCCATAGTATGACTGTCCACTAATGCCTCTCTCCGCCCCTGGAAGTGTACATCATGTCTTCCTAGGGTATCTAGAACTTTGTTTTCCTGTCATTCTCCTCTGGGTCAGCCTGATTCATTTATATTCTTTCTTGAGTCACTACAGCCTCACGCTCTACTAATAATTCCGGAGACATTTACATTTTGAATCCAGCGTTTCATTATTTCTATTATCACTATCTATTAATCATACTTGCTTGGGTGGGCCAGACCTGGGCCTGCTAGTCTGTCTGACCACTTATGCCATGGCTGGCCGATGGATTATATATGAATTGGGAGTCTGCTTATTCCAGATCCATCCCAAATTCAAGCCTTAATTCCTCCGGATTTTCTGAATATCCAGTTGTCCTCTCTACAGGGTGGTTGCGCTCCTTACCAATTCTTTCCTCCAAAGTCTGCCTGATACACCCGATAAGTCTAGTCTGGAATTCCCTTCTCTTCTCCCAAGTGTCCAACTGATGTTTAAAATGCCCTGTTTCATTTCCATCCTGTTTTGCCTACAACTAGATTTCCTAAGCGAACTCCGGATACCAGCCGCTTACCTCGAGAATTAACAGCTGTAAAGTTAACATCATCATTAATGAGCCCAGTCTGCCTGTACCGTATCGCAAGACATAATTTGGCTGTAGTCAGGCACAGGAACTGGCCATTTATCTTCTCTAGAAACTCCGGATCTATTCTGTCCCTTGTGTTGTTCCTCCTATGAAACTCTCCGAATATCAGATCCGGGATCTGAGGTGCGAGAAACGAAAGGTGAAAATCCTGTTTACTCCTTCAGAGTCATGCTAGACTGAAATCATCTGGAAAAAGGAAGCAGAAAATGTTACCTCATAACCATTAGGGCTACAATTAAAGTTATCCTTCATCAGAACATATTGCACCTTTCGTGAACAGGCTCCCTGGTCCTCAGGGTCCAGTTTGTAGAGTGCCGATACCACCTTCTTTGCGCAATGCAGATAATGAGATCTGCAGGAACTCTATTCATCCTGTATTTGTCCGACTATATTATGCCGGATTTAGTATTCAGTCCTGCTTGCTACATAAGGGTACAGTAATTCCAGGGGACTAGCCTGATTACTTGAGTGTGTGGTAGCGTCCGGAAAGTCGAGCAAATCCAATTTATGCCGGGCATTGCTCCAGCCTTGATGAACCTGGTCTGTTAGTCTGATTGGATCCGGAATGGATCAACAAAAAGTACCCAACCCCACATTAGCTCCTTTGCCTTGCTCTGCAATCTGAGCTCAATACCAACAGCAATATTTCGTCAGCCTCCGGTAAACTGAGAACACGGGAGCTGTTCATCTCGTAATACCCCTCAGAAGGGGCCTGCCGGTATTGGGATAATATTTGATCCAGGGAGTGAGAGATCTCCAGACAAGCTGGTGTCCAGAACCGTAAAACAAGTTCTGCCAACTCAGGGAGCAGGTGGTATCCGGCCTCGCAATCCAATCTGTATGTCTTTAGGCGTGGCTGAGAGAGCCACCATAGAGGGTTGTGATTCAACAAAATGATACTCTGTTCTTATCGGTCTCTGTGCCCCATACTCCCCTAGTTCGTCCTCCTCGTCTGATCCAATTAAGTGCTCCATGCTCTCCTCACTCAAACAATAGTTATCATATTGTCCATCCTGTGAATCTATACTGTCCTCCACCAGGTCCTACCATCCGGGCAGGTGATGACTAGCTAGTCATACCTGAAGCTGCATTGAAATTGGTTGGGGGCCCGATGCAGATATTGTATACCGGGAAAGCATACTGCTAGTCCATGAGAGCGAGGAGGGTCGATGAGCTAGAGGCTCTTGGGATTTCATTTTCCGGATACGTCCTTCACGGACCCTGCTCTGCCTCTAGGCTTGCCACTAGGCTTGACCTGATATGTCGGCGATAGGTTGTAGCTGCAGCATTGGGATATTAGTTGTAAGGATAGGTGGAATTTAATATATGGTTGTTGTAAGCAAATGTAGATTATGTCAGGAAATGCAAAGCAGCGGGCAATCACGGTGGTTTGGGGGAGTTACTTATTGTAGCTGACAGCAAAGAATGAGTCGCGTTCTTAAGGGGCCACGATGTTCATAACCTGTCACTCGGTTTAAGACGTCTTATATACAGATATTTTGAATATGAACCGCAATTCTCACCAATGCTGCTAAAGAGATGCGGCAGAGCAGTCATGGAGGTACCATTGATAGGGCTAATTAAACCTTTCTATTATCATATGGGGACTAAATCCAATTCAAGTAAATTTGCCAGGTGAACTATGCCAGATGGGGCAAGGATACAGGTACGTCCCGGGAACACTTATCTAAAAGGGTATAGGGTGAAGGTAAGTGCACATTATGGTCGAAGCGCAGACATAGAGTGCCGACAAATAGGGTAATTCCAGACAAAAGACGGCAATAGACCAAGGGAAAGGATGAAGCACGACAAGGAATAATGAATGGCAATTGAGTGTAGGGCCACCAGGACCTTTGGCACCAGGGCAGACAAAAAATATCTAGCAGGAGCAGGCAGCTTGATAAAAGAAAGAAATGAGCACAAAAAAAGCAATATAGAACACTGAAACAATGGAATCAAGATGCCATACAGTATAAAAACCCCCTCGACATGAAAGCCCGCCTAAATGAAAAGGAAAAGGAAAAAGGAACAGGAAAAAGCAAAATGGGAAACAGCTAGTGTGAGTTCAGACACTTTGGGTCGGGCCTGGGCTGCCTGGATCCGGTCTGGTTTGGCGATTGGGGTCTGCTACGACACTTATAGGAGTTAGACATATTGAGTCAGTGCCAACCGGGATTGCCGGCGAGATAAGATAAGTTGCCAAGGGGAACAGCTGCCCCACGAGAGTTTTTGGCTTGCAGTGAGAAGAACTTCACTTGGCGGGCTGCACTTGAAACCTACAAGCAAATACATGATACTGGCTGAGTCTCAGGCAAGGCAGCCTGACCTACTGAAGCAAGAATCAGGAGGTGCTTAGCGGAACGTCTTAAATCTCCCACTAAGTCCTCAGTGGTCACTTGGGGGGTGCTAGCAGATGGCGTGGAGCTGGCAGTCTCCAGTTGTGAAGCATCCGTCTGGAGCTGTTCGGCAGACGGTCCTAGATTAGCACAAAATTACCCTGCTTCAGATGCGCCACAGTTGCTTCACGATACAAGATATGGTGAGTGTCCGCCCCTGATGCTAGGTGTGCTCTGAGGTAGAGTGAGATCCTTGCTTGCGCCAGGTGTATCAGGAGACACAGTTGCCATCCTCACTTTACTCTGAACGCTAGTGGCTACACAACCTTATCTCCTGTGTCTACGGATACTGCCCACAATACTATCGCACCTCCTGATTTACAACTCACTCATTCAATATCTAGAGTAGCCTATAGTTTTGCTCCTATCTCGCATACCTGGAAAGGGGATAGCCTAGGCAATAATAATTGGGTTAGTGTGGGGGCTAGGTGAGAGTGCTGCTACTCAACTCTTAACTCTATTTTGCACCACTAAAGAAACTCTCCAGTTCTGTTTTCAGAACTTGATCTTTCACAGAGCGAAAATGCCAGGTCACTCAAGTCTGAAAGCGATTGATATCTATGGCAGTCTCTACTTTGTTGTGGTTTCTCAGCACTTAGGCTTGGACGCGATGCCATGGGACTTCACACTTTGCTCTCCTCACACCCACCCTCTCCTGGCCTTCAGAGAAGACTCCTCCCAAACCATAATACCGATCCTGAATCTGACACCTGCATCATGCTAAGCTCGACGCCAGCTACATATTCATATAGCATTCATCCCAACCTGACTATTATTCATGAAGTTACAGGACAGGCGATTTCAGATTTAGAAGGCTGATTACTCCCCAACCAGATAACGGGTATTGATTGTGCTTGCTGGAGATTGTTGGACTTCAGTTCAGCTACACGCTGGTATAAGGTACATCCCTGTGGCATCAACACTCAGGAAATCGCTGACTTGTGTAGAGTGTGTGTTAAGTGTGAAGCTTGCAGAATTTTACTCAATGGCAGATTACTCCACAACTGCAGGACGGATTTCAATTCTGTTTCCCGGAGATTGTTATGCTCGACGCCAGCTACACACCGGTATAAGTCACGTCTGTGTTGCATTAAGACTCAGGAAGTGGTTCTCTACTGTTGGAGTGTCTAGCTGGCGGAATTTTACTCGATGGCAGATTATTCCACAACCGCAGGACAGATTTCAATTGTGAATCAGGGAGATTGTTGGGCTCGACGCCAGCTATACACCGGTATAAGGTATGTCTGTGTCGTATTAAAACTCGGGAAGTGGTTCTCTGCCGTGGAAGTGTCTCGTAGGCCGAATTTTACTCGATGGCAGATGACTCCACAACCTCCAGACAGAGCTTGATTCTGGTTTCTGGAGATTGATAGGCTCGACGCCAGCTAAACGCCAGTATAAGGTATGTCCCTGTGGCAGAAAAACTCAGGAAATCGCTGACATCTGTGGAGGGTGTGTTAAGTGTCAAGCTGGCGGAATTTTACTCAATAGCAGATTACTCCACAACCGCAAGAGGGATTTCAATTCTATGTTCTCGGGATTGTTGGGCTCAACGCCAGCTACACACCGGTATAAGGCTTATCCCTACGCAGTGAATATTCATGATGTTACTAATCCAACCAGGCACCCAGGAATGCCAGAGCCCGGGAGTGCCAGAGCCCAGGAGTGCCTGAACTATAGAAAGATGACACCTGTATTTAGATCTCTTAGCTAGACTAGTAGAATTAGAACTATCAGAAAAGACTAGTTAAAGAGACCTTTTTACTGTTCCAGTACTGTGAGCTAGGTCAGCAGCCGGTAAAGGGAGTACCCTTGACTCTATCTCCTGAAGATGTAGTGTTGGGCCAGGTGCATGAAGGACGATTAAGTGTTGCGCCCAGTGGGTTCAGGAAGATTAAGTGTTGCACCAGGTATGTTCAGGTAGATTAAGTGTTGCGCCAGGTGCGTTCTGGAAGATTAAGCTTTGCGCCAGGTGCACCCTGAGTTACTGAGTAGTAGTAGTTTCGTCCAGATTTGCGATTGACGTTATGTGCACTTGGTGCGCCAGATGCACAGGGCGCTCCCAGCGCGAAGTATTATTCTTGCTGATATAAGTCTTTCACAATATCTTCAGCGGATACTAGGGAAGTACCCACAGAGGGCGGTGGCGCTAACCAGCGAACTTGCATTATAAAGTGGTTCTTGCACTATTGCTACAGCCGGATTACCGGCACCGGATTTTCAGTTCCAGCCAGCCAGTGATTTATTCCTGCGAACTCTCTTTCTTGGCAGTTCGCAACTCTCTGCTGGGACCACGGAGTCCTGATCGTCGTCATAGCTGCCCTTTTGCTCTTGGATGAGGAACCGATTGGTACCTCAACAAGTGCTTTTTTTCTATTACCCTGGAACCTCTAGTAACGCCCAGGTATTTGTCTTCCGGACCAGAGGACATGACCTTCAGGTAGTGGGACACAATGAGGAATTCATTGAGCAACACGTGGTACCACCTACGTTTCAGGCACTTGATCGACTGAGGGATTACAGACGTGTATTTCAGCAAAATCCGGTGAAGAGTCCTCAGCTCTGGCTAACCCACCTCGGTTTCGCCCGGTATATACTGCCTTCGTCTGAGAAGGCGTTGGTGTCTCTGCACGGCCCACCCCCTCCTCGGCTGTAGTAGTTGATATCGCCAGACGGCACGGCACCTGCCTTCCTAAGGGGGTTGATATCGTCACATAGTACACTCCCCACCTCGCCGCAGGGGTAGAAGATTCTGGCAGGCCATCATTGTCTTCAGCACTGTCAGACTCCAGCGAAGGCACCTACTTAGATCTCGGCTTGTCCGCCCTGGCGCCAATGCCAGGGCTATCCCTAATATTCCGGTCAGTATAACTATAGGCCAAAGGGGGCGGAGTACCTTGCCCCTGATCATTGGTCTGATGCCTTCGAAAAAGGATGTATATTGGTTCAGATGGTGGACATTCTCCCCACCACATGCGGATCTGCATATCATCATTTAGGAGCAGCATTTCAGATAGTGGCAGGAGGTCCTCTGGGGAGTCAAGTAGCAAAAGGCTGCCATATCTGGTGGCTCCAACCAGGTGATGATAGCCGATCCCTGGGGCACAACAGCTATCAAGGGCTGTATGCATGCTCTTGAGAGTGGGTTCGGTCATCTCCACCCAGACCATGACAGGATGGGTCTTCCATGGGACATGCTCCAGCCTGCGGGAGAGTTGGTTGTCTCTGCGATAAGTAGATGGCCGGTCTATCAAGACTCGGATGCAATCTGGGCTGGCAAAACCGATGATGTCATATTAGTAAATTGACATGTTGATTAATACGGTCAACAATGGACGGAACTTACTGTCGATTGCGGCCGCAGCAGGAGCAGCAGGGACAGCCAGAGGAACGGCGACACCCAAGCGACTCAATGTTTTTGAATACTTTCTCGATATATCCTTAAGTAAAAAATCAAGAGATTCAGTGAAACGCAGGCCGGTATTTGAGTTTTGCTGCCCTAGGGCAGCTCTCCTATTGCTGGCCAGGGGTTCAACGGTTAGGGCATATGCTTGGATCACCGCCCACTGGGCAGGAGGGGCTAGATTCCGGCCGCGGAAGCAATTCTGCTCCCTCCTCCTCCTGATAGAGTTCCACCACGTTTTGTACTGTGGACTTGTAGTACTGGGGTCTGAGAAGCGGCCAATGTGTTTGCACCAGGCAATGTCCTCTATGCCTTCAGGGCCCTTCTTTCTAGGACAAGTAAGTCTGCTCTTTGATGCGGGCATCATGGGAGAGAGGGTTTATCGCGGCCTTTGGCAGGTGGATTATATCTGCAGTGGTGAGTTTTAGAACAAAATTCTGCGTGACAAAGATTAAATGATAATGATAGACTCTAGATGCTACACACCTATGAGAATATGAGGGAGTGGATGGATATGTTGGGGGTCAGATGAGTCTAGGATTATGCAGGTTAGCCGCTTTGTCAAAATAGATAGAGAATGAACAGTGTATATACCATATGGATGGATACTGCTCTCGGTACACTCAAGTAAGAACTCGTGCTAGAGGCCGGCCAGCAGATAGTGGATGGGAAACGCAGGTGAGAAGAGTTCATGTCAGTTTGTGTTTGATAAGAGGTGGTGGAGAGAGGGAAAGAAGGAAGAAGGAAAGGCATTGTTTATATAGACAGCGGACAGCTTTCATCAGGTAAACACTTGTATGCTGTACAAAGAAGAAAGGGTGTAGGACGAACATGAGGTTGCTTCTTGAAGTTTATATAAGATTGAAATAGACTTTTGAGCCGCAGGAGAGCCACAGGGGTCCAGCAAGATCCTAGTTCTGAACAGCCCAAAGACCTAACTTGAAAAGCTTAAACCATAACCACTTGATCCTCCCAACAACCACCGGGACTCTGCTGTGTGTTTTTTTCAAGTTTGAAAGCCATCAGACATCAGATTTCAAGACAATATTTATCCACTCCCACAGCCAATATAAACTACCGGATACTATCACCTTGAAACAGAAATACAACAGAAATGGCAAACAGGAGGAGAATGGCCACAAAGTGCCCCGATTGTTGCTGGCATTATCAGCACGCTGCTGCCTATCAAAAACACATTCGGACGATATATCATGATATTATCCTTTTCCACCCTAAGGTGATGGACTCTAGGCCAGGAACTTCATCCACGCGCAGATCGTTCATACAGGATGAAGGGGTCAACCAAGGCGTCACAAGTGACACAGATTAATTTGCAGAGGGCAGGGGAAATTGTGACTATGAGTCTGGCCCAGCAATTTTAGAATATGATTCAGGGAGGGAACAGGAGACAGGCAGTGATATAGAGGATGATTCAGACTCGGAGGAGGTTTCCTGAGAGTCAGATAAGTTGATCCCATGTCGTCAACAACCTATTCCGGATGCTGGCAGACCACTTGGCGATATTACTGGATATGATGAGCTTAATCAGGCCATGCTCGATGATCCATGGGCCCCATTTTGTTCCGAGTGTGACTTCAATTTGTCTTGCTGGTTTGTATGGAGCAAGGTACCGAAGATGCGGATTAATAATTACTTTGGCAAATGCATGGGTGGTATGGAATCCGAATTATTGCGGTCCACCTACACATTGGAAAAGCAGCCTGAAACTCTAGACTATTTCAGAGAATATGTGTCATGGACCAAGGCAACCCTTGAGAGCAGGAAACATTTAACCACATTCTACTACCAAAATATTGTATCTTGTGTCTGCTACCTCATCCGGCAGGTCGCTTGCAGCGGAGATATGGTATATGTACCAACATGTGAATATGATTCAAGTGCTGATTGATTATACTATGAGATGCACATAGCAGATTGGTTGTAGGAAACTCAGGTATGATATGTCTGCAATTACTTACCTGTATAGTACTATGATCTATTAAAAGGAAGCTCTCCCCGCAGGCTGGATGGTAGTCCCTGGTATCACATTTTCTGACCAGACTTACGTCACAAACTTCTCAGAAGATAAGAAAGCGTGGCTGGTATCTGTACGATTGGCAATATCCTTTCCAGGAGAGGAAACAGCCCACCAAAGATGCCAATCCTACTACTTGCCTCGCTGCCTGTGCCACCAAAATGCAGTCATGAATCAGTCCACACCGACGAAACAGAGCAGCAGATGAATGCTGATTCTCTGCAGGCTGTCTTCAATCTCATTCTGGCCCAATTGCAGGAGATGGTGGAAGACGGCGCCGTCATGAACTGGGCAGATGGAAAAATGCACCTATGATTTCCAATTTTATCGGCCTGGATTACCGACCATGTTGAGCTGCCACATTGCATGGAATAACCTGTAATTGCTGCCCACAGTATGAAGTTCTGGTTACAGAAATTGGTCAGGATACACAAAACAAATACAACCCACAGGACTATGCCGATTATATGCCAAAGACAAGGGAGCACAAACAAACTCAAGCCACCCATATGACGGACTATTTTCATCCAATTGGGGTGAAAATGGAGGTCAATGTATTCTCCAGACTCTACTGAGTAAACCTCGCTAACCTTCAAAAACCGGACCTTTTACACAACATCTATCTCAGACGGTTTAAGCATTTGATGCAATGGATAGAAGGATTCATGACAAAGCATGAATGGCATCAGGCATTCAATAGCAAAATGTATACGGCCCTCATGGTCCACCGAGGTCCACATTTTCGGTAAAACTTTTGGCAATTTGGATCAGGGCGGATCAGAGTGGACCAGGAGGACCACAGGGACCAAAACCCCGCTTGGTGGACCAGGAGCATTCAGGACCTCCGTGGATGCCCCTCCGACATTTTCCTGATGTTCAATCATATCTGGAAAGAATTGCCACCTTATCCCGGTATCTGGGGACCAAAAAAGTGATATCCAGAAGTCACGAAGTGGCAAGGCAAGGACATGTGAAACATTGGCTGTTGCATTTCAGCCGTATTGGCATCCGCTTTGCCAAATCCGGATAGTTCTCAACAACTACCTTTGAAGCAGGCATTACAGTACATCTGCTCACTGATTGATTTCACTCTGATAACTCAGTATCAGAGTGATACGCCGCAGGCTCTCTGTTACATGGAACTATTTCTGCTGACCATTTAGAAAACAAAGTACATATTTCTCAAGTTCCGTAAAACTAAGGCAGTACGCGCACAGCTGAACGTCAGAATCGGGAATTGAGGGAACGGATTGCCAATTGGCAGTGAACTCAGGTCGGTACTAGATCCGATGCTCAATGGCGTCCGCCACTGGGCAAAGCCCGGAGTGAAAGGGCGAATGAATTCACAGAATTGATACAGCGGGAAAACCACTTGAATTTTATTCATATGCATTACCTAAATTACTTTGAACAGCCTGTGCAATGTTTTGGGTGTATTCCAATGTATTCCACAGATCTCGGCAAGCTGGAGCATAAAGACCTGATCAAGGAATGGCACCGCAGGTCAGATAAAAATAAAGCGGCATGACTGATCTTGACACAATATAGTGGGCAACACTCTATTTTAATGAGATTATTGACAATTGACATATTACGGACGGCGGGCGATCCGGTTGGAACTGGCAACATCAGCGTTTCTAGTCCAGGGAGGGGCATAGTCACCTACCTGCCCCAACGAATTTAACGCCGAGTCCTGAAAGGGCGGACCCTCAAAATCAGCAGAGTTTTCGAGCTTTGCCGTGAATTAAAGATTCCCTATAACGACTTGGCTGTGAAATTGGTTAACTACATCTGCCAGGCCGTGACTGCTGAATGGCAGCTCCCTTTTGACCCAGCGAACTGAAAGTGTGTCCGGCTGAGTTATTCACACAGCTCGAAATTCCTGTTCCAGACTTTCCAGAAACTAGTATCTTCTAGGTTAATCATGCGCGCTGTACAGTAAAGAAGTCATTCCGGAACTCTGGTGCCAGAAAGGATTGGATATAGATAGAGGCTGGGAGACCAGATATGTAAGGCTCGAACAATCTCCTCTCCACCTCGGCGATTGAAATTTCAACACAATGAAAACTCATCGTCAACTTTATCCACCTCCCTCTCCCCTCTTCTGATGGCCTCGCTGCCTAGGAGGGTGACGCTACATCTCCCCTCTCCCCTCTGTTCCTCTCCTGATGGCATGGCTCTCGGGCAGTTTTTGTCTAGGGGGTTCACGGTCGCTCCCTCTCCTCTTCCCCGCTTTCGCTTCGCTGCACTCGCTTAGCGTTTGCACACGGTCGGCAACCCCTTTCTCGTCAATGGCCTTCTGCAGCTTTGGGCTATCGGTAAAGTAGTGGCCCCGGTGGCTCTGCTCCCTGGGATTGCACGATCTCCTGGGAACTCTGTTTGGTACGGTCGGCATCGTCGAAAAACTTTGATCTCGTTTAGGTTGGTCGGTCTCGCACTTCTTGATTGGGTCTACCCCTCCGCTCTCCTCGTGTCTTTGGTCGTTCGTCCCGTGGCTTGGTTACAGCCCCCCCCTCGTCTGTCAGCCACTTCTCATGACGCCGGCTTCTCCTCCTCCGGCTGGCACCCTACTGCTATCTTCATCTCGGTTGTGTTCCAGAGGGTTAATGTGATTCTCTTAGGCCACACAGCCCTGGGATCCTTCGATTGCGTCGTTCTCTTCACGGTCTGTCTACGGCCCGCCGCTTCCGTTCTGTACATGTTACAGCTTGAGGTTGCGCACGGCCCCTTCGTGGGGAAAGCTGATGGAGTTTGTTGGGGGGGACAGTAGTATGTTTTGGGGTTTTTTGTTTAGGGTCTCACTATTGTTTGGTTTCTTTCTTTCTGCTTGTCTGTTGAGGTTTTGTCGGAGCTCAGGCCCGTGATTGTCTTTTGTAGTTTTCTACCCATAGTACCGGACTTGTATGTGGGTTTCCGCTCCTGTCGGGCAGGGTCAGAGGGTTTTTAGCATAGGAAGGATCGGGATAGACTGATGTGGGATACGTCGGGTATTTGGGGTCTTAGCGGAAGCTGCCTATCTCTTTCGTCCTGTAGCTAGTCTTGTACTGTAAGCCTAATACGAAATTAAGATTGAGAGAAAAAAAAAAAAAAAGAGAACAAAAAAAAAGACCAGATATGTATGCTTAACTTCACAGACGGGCCATGACAGACTTAGTAGGGCTTTTTAAGATAAGAAATTTGCAGACATGGGTTGCAAGTCGGCTAGCATTTGTTCAACTAGTTGATTTGGTGAAAGGTGGCAGATTTCATGGGTCAAGTGGGCAGATACAAGTTTCCTAGCGGCTCAATGGTAAGGATATGAGGTCAATTGATATTGGAGTCGTGGTTGGGCAGGCAGATGGGTTCCTTATGGGGATAGGCCATGGCTAGTAATTCACCGGATTGATCTGAGGACATTTAATGACATTTATTGAAACTTTCTATGTACATATTTAGTCAGAAGATAGAAATAGAAACCTATAATATTAAAATCAAAGAACTCTACATTCAACGGACAAGCCCGCCTGGATCCTGATAGAGAGAACACTGTCTGGGAGAAGTGGAGAAGGATGGGTTGGTAAACTGAAAATGGTGGGGATCAGCACACGGACGTAGTCTGACGGAAAAATAAAGATCCCCTTCATGAAGAATACGAACACAGTGGGGGATCCTGGAGTCGGAACTGAGAGTCAAGTAGCCCTTCTGTGTTCGGCTTCTCCATGCCGTGGACTTGGATGAACGTAAAGTATCGGGACGCCCCCAGGTGCTTCTAGTCGGCGCGCAATGGCAGGATCAGTCACAAAGAATAAAGAGTGGGCATGAAGGGGCCACTGGGCGTGATAGAAAGAGGAGGGCAGGGGGGAGAGGTATGTAGGCGGGGGAGGCCTGGAGCACAGCGTATGGAGGGCTTGGAGAAAGGAAATTGGCGTTGCAAGGTAGTGGGCGCAATTGGGTAACAAAAGGAGAATCCGGACGCCTCTGGCGTCCCTAGCGAGTCCGATTTGCCAGACGTCAATTGTCTTTTTGTCGGAGAGAGGCGGCGGAGGATGGGTTAGCATATTAAAAATGGTGGGGATCAGCCCAAGATAAGCTGAAGCTGTCAGACGGAAAAATTAAGATCTGCATCAAGAATACGAACAAAGTTGGAGATCCTGCAGTTGGAATTCAGAGTCAAGGAGCTTTTTTGTCTTTGGCTTCTTCATGCCGGGAACTTGGATGAACGTGAAGTGTTGGGAGGCCAGCAGGTGAATTTAGTCGGCGCCCGACGGCAGGATCAGGGACAAAGAATGGGGAGGTCGGTATGCAGGGCAAGGTCCGCCGTACGTGATGGGAAGAAAAGGGCAGGGGGGAAAGGTATGTAGATGGTAGGGGTCTGGAGCACTGCCTATGGAGTGTTTGGAGAAAGGAAATTGGCGTTGCAAGGCAGTAGGTGCGATTCGGTAAGAAAAGAAGAGTCCGGATGGACCAGAGGTCTAGGATTAGTCGGGTGGGGGTCATGCATCCAGGTGCAGATACTGTTCGCCGGACGTAAATTCTCTTTTTGCTAAGCTTGTAGCCACTTGTACTAAGGTGGGGCCAGATACTCTTAGAAGATATCTAGCAGCAGCTCTAAATGTGGCTTGGATAGAGGATATAGAATGGGAATTTTTGAAAAGTCTGTAGGAGTCAATGACTAGGAGAGTGGTTCCTGTTTTAGATGCAAAGGGATGGTATACTAAGTATTGATTTTTGTTCTCTACAATTTCACATTAAGATTTTGGTATATTTAATAGATATGGACATAGATTTTCATTTCATTAGAAGAAGTTGTAGTTGCATACGAGGTAGAAGTACAATGATGGTGGGGTGGTTGTTGCCGGGCTGGACGAAAAGTTTGGTCCCTGTACTTTACACACCTGTGTTACCCACCACCAATCAGGTTTGTTCATCTCCGAATATACACTCGGAGGGGGCTGCTCACTATTCCATTTCTTCACTGGAGGCTAAATTATATCCTGAGCAAAACATTTTTGATTAATTAAATATTTTGCACAATTAATAGGATTGCAGAAACAGAATATCTGTGTTGATGAAGCTTAGTCTGATTCTTCTCTGTTCGCAATTTCCTGAATTTGCTTAGAATTGGCCATTGTAGAAATACATTTACTTACTCCTTGGATAAACAATACAGACCCCTCTTTCCAACCCCTTATACCCATACCTGATTCCAACTTATCAACAACATCAAGGAGCCCATAAGCAGATTTAATATTCCTCTCCTGAGGTCTTTAGTCCTTCTTGCAATAGCTTTCAATATGCGTCTTTGGTACCTTAGCTTCAATAAACCACTGAGGAACCTCAAAGTCAGTCTTCTTTCTGAATAGTGGCCACATCTCATCTTCAGATCTTGCATGCTGTACAACATCCCATAGTGAGATCTAAGCAGTGGGGTGTATGATTGGCATGGGTACTTGAACCCGTGGTGTGTATTCCACAGTGTCCGAATGGTTGAGACTTTCCACATCGGTATTGGTAGCATTTGGGTAGATTTGGGGCTTCTCTTTGGCCATATTGGTTTCAATTGTTTCGAATTTTGCCCTGAATGGATTGGAGGTCAGGCTAGACTCAGCTTCAGGCAGTGGAATTTGGAGTAAACGTTCTTCGGTGCAAATAAGATGTTTATTATGCTCTGAGAGTTTACAAACCCAGAATGGGCTGTTTCCACATGGCTCCTGTACCATATACTTGACTTCTATTTTCTTCTGCAGTTCGGGCATTGAGAGTCTTGAGCCATTCTATAAGAAATTAGATGTGATAAAGAGCACAAAGAAGAGTTAAGATCAAACTTCCTTTTTGAAACTTGTCAGACTTTGTGCTTAAAAGGGTGTGACAATTGAATAACAAGTTTCTGGACGGGAACTGTCCTGTACAGATGGATTGGACACGTAGGATACAAATAGAATGAAATTAGTAATACTCTATTGTTAGTAATTGGAGGATTGACAAGAGATAGACCAAATGGAATACCATCACAATGACTTGTATCCCAGTCCACAATACCTCTTTCAATTCTCCAAAGTTCAGCCAGATGTGTTCTGTCTCACCTACCTGTGAGCGGTATTGTCAATGACGGTAGAGATTATGTCCATTCTTTATCTGACAACTCCGTTTTCACATCAAAGCAAGCACTAAGTTCATTGCGTTTTATCAAGGGAACCTCTCCACTTGCCTTTTTATATTTATTTTGTAAACAATCAAATTGTACCCTTAACCTCTAGCACTTGATTTGGGCCCTTAGAGACTTTCAGAGCATCAGAAAAAATTACAGTACGTTAGATACATCGCCGTTGCGTCAGGATACAAGGTATGGAGAGTTTACGCCCGTGATGTTAGATGCACCCAGAGGTAGAGTGCAATACTTGCTTGCGCCAGGTGCGTCAGGAGACTCAGTTTTGATCCTCACTTACCTCTGAACGCTAGTAGCTACACAGCCTTACCTCCTGTGCCTCGGGATACTGCCCACAACACTATCGCACCTCCTGATTTACAACTCACTCACTCAATATCCAGAGTAGCCTATCGCTTTGCTCCCATCTCTCATACCTGGAAAGGGGGTAGCCTTGGTAATAATCATTGGGTTAGGGTGGGTGCTAGGTGAGATAGCCACTACTCAACAATTAATTTGAATTTTGCACCACTCAAGATACTCTCTGGTTCTATTTTGAGAACTTGATCTTTGAGAGAGCGAAAATGCCAGCCCACTCCAGTCAGAACGCGAGTGATATTTATGGCAGTCTCTACTTGGCTGTAGTTTCTTGGGATTTAACCTGGGACACGATGCCATGTGACTCCACACTTTGCTCTCCTCACACCGGCCCCCTCCTGGGCTTCACAGAAGACTCCTCCTCAACCATAATACATATCCTGATTCTGACACCTGCATCATGCTGGGCACAACGCCAGCTACACACTCATATAAGATTCATCCCTACCTTGCTATTATTCAGGAAATTATAGGGCTGGCGATTTAAGAATTCAAAGGCTTATTAGTTCACAACCGGTCGCCGGATTTGATTCTGTTGGTTGGGTGTTGTCGGGCTTCATGTCGGCTACATGCCGTTATAAGGTCCATCCCTGTGGTATCAAAGCTCAGGAAATCACTGTCTATTGTGGAGGGTGGTATTAGGCACTTGACGAAACTTTACTCGATGGCAGAATACTCCACAACCGGTGGACGGATCTTGATTCTGGTTGGTGGAGATTGTTGGGCTCGACGCCAGCTACATGCCGGTATAAGGTACGTCTATGTCGCATTAAAGCTCAGGAAGTGGTTCTCTGCTGTTGTAATGATCCTTCCCTCAGGACGATACTTGCAGCAGGTAACACTTCCTCGTTCTCGTGCACTACTTCTGATAGCCAAACAGTCTTGTTCCTATCGTGTAATCGAGAACGTACAAAGGGACACTTCTCTTATTCGCCGGGAATCCTGATAGTAAAGATAACTTGAATTAATAGTATAAAAAGTACTTAGATGGTTGAGTAAGGAACTAACTATTCAACGGTTTTTTTTTTTTCTTTACTTTTTGTTTTTTAATTCAATTTATTTCGTGCTTAAGGCGACGGACCTACATGCAGCTCATCGCTAAGGCAGGAACAAACCTCCAAATACTGTCCATCCCGCGCTCCCTCTATTAAAACCCTCTGACCCTGCCCGACCGGGCACTCACCTCGGCTAAAGATACAAAAGCTAGGTAATATGGGTAGAAACTATAAAGGAAACAACAGGCCAGAATACAACGAACCCAAAACCTCCACAGACGTGCAGCCCACCAAGAGAAAACCCAAACGACAGTGAGAAACCTGTATACCAACCAAAGAAGACTTCAAGCCCAGCTAGAATGCGACCCCCAATACTAAACCTTAGGATGTACCACCGGACCTGGCACACACAAGTGGTAGACATACAAGGGCCACAGAGACCGGCACAGGGGCTGAAGGACACTCAGCGGGAGATCCATACGACGAGGGCGGCGTGGCGGAAACGTGTGGGGTAAGGAACATATTCTAAGGACCCACGGGAAAACCGGGCCCGGAGAGGTGCATACCCCAGGGGGCAGAGGCGGTAGGTATGAACCGCATACAACCGACCAATTTCACCGCCACGCACTCAGCAATGACAGATCCCGAGGGCAGCCGATCAGAAGGGACAGGGACCCGGAGGAGGTGGAGGGCAGAGCCCAACCAAGAGGGGGATCCCAGTGGATGAATGCGGAGGAGAGTGAGAGGAGCCACCGGGTAGTAGGGTACCAGCCAAGGAGCGGATTGTAGCTATAACAGAGCAACTGGACTAAACCGGGCGCGGAGGGGAGGCCTGAGGCCACAAGAGAGGAGAGCGGAGGGGTAGACACAATCGAGAAGTGGAAGACTGACCGACCGAAGCGAGATCACAGTTGTTCGACGATGCCGACCGTACCAAACAGAGTTCCCAGGAGATAGTGCAATACCAGGGAGCAGAGCCACCGGGGCCACTACTTTACCGATAGCACGAAACTGCAGAAGGCCATTGACGAGAAAGGGGTTGCCGAGCATGTGCAAACGCTAAGTGAGGGCAGCGAAGCGAGTGCGGAGAAGGGGGGGGAGTTTGCGACCGTGAACCCCCTAGACAAAGACTGCCCGAGAGCAAAGCCATCAGAAGGGGAACAAAGGGGAGAGTGGGGTAGTAGCGTCACCCTCCTATGCAGTACGGCCATCAGAAGAGGGGAGAGGGGGGAGGGTGGTTGACGATGATTCTCATGGTGTTGAGATTTCAATCACCGGAGGTATAGAGGAGATGGTTCGTGACTAACTACTCAACGGTTCTTTTTTTATTTTATTTTATTTTAATAGATTTAATTCGTTTGCTAAGTAAGAACTAACCAGGAACGAAAGCTAACTAAAACCGCTAGGTATGAAAGTTAAAAACCTCGAACTACTCTCCATCCCGGGGGTCCAATGCTAAAACCCTCTGACCCTGCCTGACAATGTAACTACTTTGTGTAGAGGTAGAAATCAAAGTCCGGTACTATGGGTAGAAACTACAAAGGAAACAAAAGGCCAGAAAACTTCGAACCAGTAATCCTCCACAGACGGGCAACCCAACAAGAGAAAAACCAAAGCGACAGTGAGAAACCTATGAACCAACAAAGAAGACTTCAAGCCCAGCATGAAAGAAACCCACAATACCAAACCGTAGGCAATACCAGCGGACCTGAGCACACACAAGGGGTAATGATACCCGGACCATATAGGCCGGCAACAGGGGCTGAAGGAATCCCAGCAGGAGATCCATACGAGGAGAAGGTGCGGCCGAGATGTCTGGTGCAAGGAAATGCCCTAAGGGCCCACCGGAAAATGAGACAAGGAGGGGTGCATGCCCCGGGGGGCAGAGGCAGTAGCTGTGAACCCCATACAACTAACCATTTTCACTGCCACACACACAGCCATGACAGATCCCAAGGCCAGAAGATCAGAAGGGAAATGGACCCGGCAGAGGTGGCGAGGTTCAAGCCAGGCGAGAAGGGGAACCCAGGGGAGGAGTACTGAGGGGGGCGAGAGGAGCCACCTAGTAGTAGGGGACCAGCCAGGGAGCAGAGTGTAGCTGTAACAGAGCAACTGGACGAAACCGGGGGGGAGAGGGTGGCTAAAGCCAGGAGAAAGGAGGGTGGAGGGGTAGACCCAATCAAGAAGTGCGGGACCGACCGACCGAAGCGAGATCACAGCTTTGCGACGATGCCGACCATACCAAACAGAGTTCCCAGGAGAGAGTGCAATACCAGTGAGCAGAGCCAGCCGGGCCACTACTTCACCCATATCCCGAAACTGAAAAAGGCTATTGACGAGAGAGGGGGTGCTGACCTTGTGCAAACGCTAAGCGAGGGCAGCGAAGCGACAGTGGGCAAGGGGAGAGGAGCGACCGTGAACCCCCTAGACAAAGACTGCCTGAGAGCAATGCCATCAGAAGGGGAACAGAGGGGAGAGGGGGGTTATAGTGTCACCCGCCTAGGCCACTAGGCCATCAGAAGAGGGGAGAGGGAGGAGGATGGTTGACGATGATTTCTCATGGTGTTGAGGTTTCAATCACCGGAGGTGTAGAGGAGATGGTTCGTGACTAACTACTGAGGGGGTTTTTTTTTGTTTTTTTCTTATTTTTATCGATTTTATTCTTTTACTAAGTAAATACTAACTAGGTTCGAAAGCTATCTCACCAGAGGGTATGTAAGCTAAAAACCTCCAACTACAGTCGATCCCGCGGCTCCAATGCTAAAACCCTCTGACCCTGCCCAACCGCGTCCCGCCTCGGTTAAAGATACACAGCCCGGTACTATGGGTAGAAACTACAAAGGAAACAACAGGCCAGAATACAACCAACCAAAACCCTCCAGAGACGTGCAGCCCAAAGAAAACAGAACCCCAAACCGACAGTGAGAAACCAAAACCAGCAAGAAAAACATCATGCCCATTTAGAAAGGAAGAAACCATATACCAAACCCATAGACAACCCACCCATAGCCCACTATGGTTTCCATTCTGCCGCAGCAGGGGAGGTCGCCGGGAGCCAGCAGGACAAAGTCAAAGGACAAGGGCACACACCAGGGATAGACGTATCCGGGCAATACAGGCCGGCACCAAGGGCAAATTCGCAACCCCAGCGGGAGATCCGTCATCCAAACCAGCGCAACGGAGAAGTATGGCGGAAGGGGAAAAGCCGTGGGCCCACAGGAAAACGAGGCCGGTGGGGGTGCTTACCCCGAGGGGCAGAGGCGGTAGGTATGAATCCCATACAACCGACCAATGTCCCTGCCACGCACACAGCCATGACAGATCCCAAGGACAGCCGATCAGAAGGGACAGGGACCCGGCGGAGGTGAAGGGCAAAGCCCAACGGAGAGGGGGACCCCCAGGGGTGAAAGCAAAGGGGGAGCGAGAGGAGCCACCTGGTAGTGAGGGTACCAGCCAAGGAGCAGAGTGTAGCTGTAACAGAGCAACTGGACGAAACCGGGAGAGCGGAGGCGGCCTGAGGCCGAGTGGGAGGAGGGCGGAGGGGTGGACCCAGTCAAGAAGTGCAAGACCGACCGAACGAAGCAAGATCACACTTTTTCGACAATGCCGACCGTACCAAACAGAGTTCCCAGGAGGTAGTGCAATACCTGAGAGCAGAGCCACCGGGGCCACTACTTCACCGATAGCCCGAAACTGCAGAAGGCCATTGACGAGAATGGGGTTGCCGACCGTGTGTAATCGCTAAGCGAGGGCAGCGAAGCCAGTGCGGGGAAGTGACGAGAGAGCGACTGTGAAACCCCTAGACAAAGACTGCCGGAGAGCAATGCCATCATGAGGGGAACAGAGGGGAGAGGGCGGATATAGGGTCACCCTCCTAGGCAGCTAGGCCATCAGAAGAGGGGAGAGGGAGGAGGATAGATGACGATAATTTCTCATGGTGTTGAGATTTCAATCGCCGGAGGTGAAGAGGAGATGGTTCGTGACTAACTACTCATCGTTCTTTTTTTTCTTTTTTTTATTTCTTTTGTTTTTTATATCATGTATTCGTTGTTAGGTACAAGAACTCGCATGCAGTGCTAGCTATGGTGTAAACAAAACCTCAAGTCCAATCGCAAAATACAAAAGAAAAACTTAAACCAAATCTCCGCGTACCCGGATTCAAATCAGAACCCATTGTCCTATCAGGAACATAAAAGCTAGAAAAAACAAACCCAAACTAGTTATAAATCACCGGTCATATAAGCAGGAAAAACCCTCTAAACAGGGCGAGGAGGAGAATAATCAAAAGTAAAACCAACAATCCAAATAGGAGAGGAAGGAAAAACCATATCTGAAAACATACTCGGGTGAGTGGCATGGCCCGGGGGGAAGTTCATTCTTGCCCCACTAATAAAGGCAGAGAGGGAAAGCAAATGATCCACAGAGGTCAAAAGGGGGGAGTCCCGGTCGACCCGAACAATATCCCAGAGGAGACGTAATCTCAAGTCTGACGAGGAGGGGCAGCGTAGGATGGTGTGGCTAAAGGTCATGGGTTCTTCACCACATCTGGGACAGACGGGGTGTCTTCCGGACTCAGACCAGCGGGGGTGAGCGGCCAGGTAGCTCTTCTGAGCTCTCATTTGGTGGATGCGACCCACAGTAAACTTCCCCATGCCTATGAAGGGGTGAGGGGATAGCTGAAGGGGGAATGTATAGTACGGAGGCAGCGGAAGGTATGAGCGCCAATCTTCGATGAGGAGTAGCTGGGCCCTACCCTTCAGAACCTTGTACGCCGCTCTCATTGCCGCATGGTCAGGGAGCGGAAGCTCAGGAGGTAGGAGGTGTGAAGCGGAGAAGGGGGTGAAAGAGAGCCCATTTAGGAGAGGAAGACAGAGGTGTGCCAGGGCGTCCATGGGAAGGTGATTCCTGACCGGTAGGGAGGGTCTTGGGGTGCGCCAGTTGAGGGGCATGGAGTTGGGTTGGAGGTTCCTGCAGAGGGGGCGGCTAGAATCCGGAGCCCTGTACTTCAGCATGGACAGGAAGGAGGGGCAGTGACGAGCCGCCTTAGGATTAAGGGAGGGAGCAGAGCAGACAAGCCTCAAAGCCGCCATTCTGCGTCGGTGTGGGGCCAAGACCCCTAGTGGTGGAAGGCAGCTTTCCGCCGCCAGCATGGGGGTTGGGGTGGAGCGAAAACAGTTCGTGACCCGTCGCTGGACTTGGTGCCAAAAGACATCCAGGCGGCTGAGCGTGATTTGGTTTGGGACGTGTAGGTCGGCCCCATAGAGGATTATCGGGAGGAGGAGCGAAACCGCTAAGCGGTGTGCTAGGTGTGAGGAGAGGCCACCGCCATGGGAGGAAAGGCGTTTGATGGAAGTAAACGCCCTTTGAGCCAATGCAAGCCTCTTGGAAAAGTGAGCGGAGGTAGATAGGGACGGGGTGAGCCAGTAACCGAGCCAGCGTACACAATCCTTGGGAGAGAAGACCTGCCCATCCAGGGCGATCAGGGGGGGGCGGGGAGAATTAGGTGCATCTCTCTGGCGGGGGGTACTCCAGTACATAAGGTCCGTTTTGGGAATGGAGAAGGAGACCTTCCTTTCTTTAGCCCACTGGGACAGGGTTTGGAAGGAGCTTTGGAGGAGGCAAACATTAGTGCGGTAAGAAGGGGACGCAATAGTAAGGGAAAAATCATCAACATAAGAAAGACAAACCCCATTGTCCAACGTAATATGAAGAGGAGAAACATAAATCACAAACAACAAAGGAGAGATAGGAGAACCCTGCGGAGTCCCTACAGACACAGAGGAAAACACGCACGGAGAACCTCGAAAAAGGAGACGACAGGACCGCTGAGAAAGAAAAGAACCAACCCAGGAAACCATGTAGCGGGGAACCCCTTTTGAGCGGAGGTCAGAGGTTAGGATCCCTGCATCGACATTGTCAAAGCCCCCCTTGATACCAAGAAAGAGCGAGATGACTTTTAGCCGGGGAGGTTGGAGGGTGCGAACTGTATCCGCCATGGCGGTCATAGCATCAAAGGACGAGAGTGAGGGGAGGGAGCCACACTGGTTAGGGTGAAGCAGGTTGCGAGAACAAGCCATAAGGAAAAGACGGGAGGCCATAACCCTTTCAACGATCTTAGAAACCGTCTGAAGGAGGACTATGATGCGGAAGGAGGAGGGGGAGTCAGAGGAGTGTTTGCCTGGTTTGTCTAAGACGACGCCATTGGCCTTTTTAAGTGAAGCAGGGTGGTACCTGAGGGATATGAGCGGACCCAGGAGGGAGGTGAGGATGTGGGCTGCCACCAGGTCAACTCTTTATCAAACGGAGTAGGGAATCGAGTGAGGGCCTGGGGCCGACGAGGAGGAGCATTTCCGGAGGGCAGTGGTGATCTCTTCAGTGGTAAGAGCTTCGGCGTCCCTAAAGGGCGGTAGGATCGATGGGGGAGGCCTTGTGGGTCGAGGAGGGAGGAAGTGGTCGAGCAGTGCTTTGTTCATCTCCAAGGGGGTTTCAGCCCCTGGGAGGTCAGGAAAGCCGGGGGGGGACACTAACTACTCAACTTTTTTTTATTATTTTTTTATTTTATTTTATATCAGTTTTGCATTGTTTTCTATGGGTACAACCAGACATGAATCGTTAGATATGGCCAAGAAAAACCCCGAACATCCACCCCGGCGCCAGAGGAAAAAGCCATCATCCCAAGTCCCTCTGGTATGGAACCAACCGCACATCTCGCATGCAAGACAGATGCCCCCTACAAAAAGAAACAAAACTGCAGCAGCCAGCCTAGTCCCCCAAGATCAGAAGAAGAAAACCACCGAACATGAAAGCAGGAAACAACAGGAAAACCACTTACCGTAAACTCTGACCCCAACGAAAGAAATAAATGAATGTAGTCCAACACGAGAAAACCTCAACACAACGGAACAACCTTAACCATCGGGATAAGAGACCTGGCCGAGGGGGTGCCTAGCATCCAAACATGGAAAAGGGCAACACATTACTCCAACCCAAGGGTCCGACATCGAGCACGGAGGCAGTGCAATACCGCGCCCACACGTAGCCAAGGGCTGTGACCGTGAAGGGGGCCGAGTGAAAGGATAAAAGGTAGGCAGTAGGGTGCCAGCCAGGGGGAGGGGTGTAGCTATGACGGAGCAACCGGACGAAACCGAGAAGAAGAAGGAAGGGTAGCCAATACGCTAGAAACGAGAGACTAGCAGGCCATAGCTGAACGTTTTCTGCAATCGAAATGAAAGACGAGACTGAGATGTTACTGACCGAAGCGTTCCCCATCAAGGGTAGAGGCTCACGAGACGAAGAGGTACTGCAGTAAGGAGTAGGGTCACCAAAACGCCGACCGTAAACGTAGAAAGAAGGGTTGCCGACCGTGCAAACGCTAAGGGAGTGCCACTAAGCGAGTGCTAGGAAGGGAGAGGGAGCGACCGTGAACCCCCTAGACAAAGACTGCCCGAGAGAAATGCCATCAGGGGGGGAACAGACGGGAGAGGCGGGGATGTAGTGTCACCTTCCTAGGCAACTAGGCCATCAGAAGAGGGGAGAGGGAGGAGGATAGTAGACCATGATTTCTGAGGGTGTTGAGATTTTAATCGCCGGAGGTGTAGAGGAGATGGTTCGTGACTAACTACTCAACGGATTTGTTTTTTTTTATTTTTATATCAAGTATATTTGTTTTACAACTACCGGGGCACAACAACCGCATGCATCATCAGATATGGCAGAAAAAAAACCCCACGATCCAACCTGGCGCCAGTGGAAAAAGCCATCATCCCGAGACCCTCTGGTGTGGGCCCAACCGCACGATCTCGCAGACAAGAGAGAAAAACAACATCAGATGGCCGAAGCGGACGACAAAGTAAATCCCCAAAACCCTACAAGCAGGAAACAACAGGAAAACCACTTGCCATGAACTCCTACCCCTTGACAAAATGAACGCTGCCTGCGCAGCAAAACAAGGAGTGAAACGTCTAACCAATGCAAAGTGAAAGGAAAGAGAAACAAGAACAACCTATGAGAAAGAAAACCCAACCGAAACATACAGCAAACACTACACTAACGTCTCAGAAAGGGGCCGGCTATCACCCTTGTGGCGGAAACGAGGGGCAATCATAACACGAAAGAAGCCAGCAAAATTACATTGTACCAAGGCTGAAAGTCGTTCAAGGAGGCAGTGCAATACCATGTAACTACTCAAAGGTTTCTTTTTTTTGTTTTTTTTCTTTTTGTTTTTTTTTCATTTTTATATCAACTTGCACTTTGTTTACAACTACCGGGCACAAAACAGGCATGCATCATCAGATATGGCCAAGAAAAAACCCCAATCCAACCTGGCGCCAGTGGAGAAAGCCATCATCGCAAGACCCTCTGGTGTGGGCCCAACGGCACGATCTCGTAGACAAGAGAGAAAAACAACATCTGCTGGCCGAAGCGGACGACAAAGTAAATCCCCAAAACCCTACAAGCAGGAAACAACAGGAAAACCACTCGCCATAAACTCCTACCCCCTGACAAATGAACACTGCCTGCGCAGCGAAACAAGGAATGAAACGTCTGACCAATACAAAATGAAAGGAAAGACAAACAAGAGCAACCCATGAGAAGGAAAACCCAACCGAAACATAGCGTAAACACTACACTAACGATCACGGCAGGGGGCCGGCCATCACCCTAGTGGCGAAAACAAGGGGCAATCATATCACGAAAGAAACCAGCAGAAATTACATCGTACCAAGGTTGAAAGTCGTTCAAGGAGGCAGTGCAATACCATGAACAGTCTGTAACTACTCAATGGTTTTTTTTTTGTCTTTTTTTTTGTTTTTTTTATATCAAATACTAATGTTTTCAACTACCGAGGTACAAAAGACAGCATGCATCATCAGATATGGCCAACAAAAACCTCACGATCCAACCTGACGCCAGTGGAAAAAGCCATCATCCCAAGACCCTCTGGTGTGGGCCCAACCGCACGATCCTGCAGACAAGAGAGAAAAACAATATCGGCTGGTCGAAACGGACGACAAAGTAAATCCCCAAAACCCTACAACCAGGAAACAACAGGAAAAACACTTGCCATAAACTCCTACCCCCTGATAAAAGAAGACTGTCTTCGCAGCAAAACAAGGAAAGTAACGTCTAACCAATACAAAGTGAAAGGAAAGACTAACAAGAAGAACCCATGAGAAGAAAAACCCTAGCATCATGGAAGGGGGCCGGCCATCACCCTTGTAGCGGAAACGAGGCGCAATCATAACACGAAAGAGGCCGGCAAAATTACATTGTACTAAGGCTGAAAGTCGTTCAAGGAGGCAGTGCAATACCATGAACAGTCGGAACCGAGGCATGCGACCGTGGGCAGCCGCGAAGGCGAGTGGAGCCACCAGGCAGAGAGGATTCCAGCCGAGAGAGTGACCCAAGCCGACCGTGTAAGCGGAGACGAGGGAGGAACAAAGGGGGGTGGCTGTAACCGAGCCGCGGGACAAGACGATGGGACGTGGGGAGGAGGTGGAAGGCAAACAGCTGGCTAGAAACAACCTACAAACCGGCCATGCGCGGGAGATTTCGGACGGAGAGAACAATAGCGAGTACGGCGAAGTTACTGACCAAAGCTTTCCCCAGCGAGGGACAAGCCCTGGAACCAAGAGCGTACTTTCAACAAGGTCCGGACACCGTAACGCCAGCCCTGAACGTAGAAAGAAGTAAAGCTGACCGAGGCGATCGCTAAGCGAGGCTTGCGACCGTGAGGCAAGGGGGAGGATGAGGGATGCCTTTAAACAACTTCTAGGACAATGCTTTCTCAAGGCGAGGCCATAATAAAAGAAGAAAAAGGTAGTGTCGTCACCCTCCTAGGCAACGAGGCCATCACGGGAGAGGTGAGGGAAGGGGTGGAGTTGACGATGATTTCTCATGGTGTTGAGATTTCAATCGCCGGAGGTGGAGAGGAGATCGTTCATGTATAACTACTCAACGGTTTTTTTCTCTTTTTGTTTTTTTTTTCTTTTTTTTTTTTCTTTTTTTTTATATCAACTTGCATTTGTTTTACAACTACCGGGTACAAAACAGGCATGCATCATCAGATATGGCCAAGAAAAAACCCCGATCCAACCTGACACCAGTGGAAAAAGCCATCATCCCAAGACCCTCTGATATGGGCCCAACCGCACGATCTCGCAGACAAGAGAGAAAAACAAAGCCGGCTGGCCGGAGCGGACGACAAAGTAAATCCCCAAAACCCTACAAGCAGGAAACAACAGGAAAACCACTCGCCATGAACTCCTACCCCCTGACAAAAAGAACACTGCCGAGGCAGCAAAACAAAGAGAGAAACGTCTAACCAATACAAGGCGAAAGGAAAGACAAACAAGTGCACCCATGAGAAGAAAACCCAACTAAAACATAGAGTAAACTCTAATGATCTCAGACGGGGGCCGGCCATCACCCTTGTGGCGAAAACGAGGGGCAATCATAACACGAAAGAAGCCAGCAGAAATTACATCGTACCAAGGTTGAAAGTCGTTCAAGGAGGCGGTGCAATACCATGAACAGTCGTAACCGAGGAATGCGACCTTGGGCAGACGCAGAGGCGAGATGAGCCACCAGGCAGAGAGGATGCCAGCCGAAAGAATGATCCAAGCCGATCGTGTAAGCGAGGGCGAGGGCGGAACAAGGGGGTGGCTGTAACCGGACCATGGGACGAAGCGACCGGAAGAGGAGGGGGGGTGGAAGGCCAAACAACTCGCTAGAAACAACAGACAAACGGGCCATGCTCGAGCGATTTCGGACCGAGAGGACGACAGCAAGTACCTCGAAGTTACTCACCGAAGCTTTCCCCAGTGAGAGACAAGCCATAGAACCAAGGGCGTACTATCACCAAGGTCCGGACACCATAACGCCGACCGTAAACGTAGAAAGGAGTAAAGACGACCGGGGCGATCGCTCTGCGAGGCTTGCGACCGCGAGACGAGGGGGAGGAGGAGAAGGGCCTCTAAACAACTTCTAGGACAACACTTTCTCAAGGCGAGGCCATGACAGAAGAGGAAGAAGGTAGTGTCGTCACCCTCCTAGGCAACGAGGCCATCATAGGAGAGGAGAGGGAGGGGGTGGAGTTGAACATGATTTCTCATGGTGTTGAGATTTCAATCGCCAGAGGTGTAGAGGAGATCGTTCGTGTGTAACTACTCAACGGTTTTTTTTTTTTTTCTTTTTTTTTTTTATATCATATATTCGTTGTTTTAAGGTACAAGAAATGACATGCATCATCAGATATGGCCAAAACAAAACCCACAAACACGCAACAAAACCAAACAAACAAAACCCAAAACAAAACTAATCCTCCATCGCGTCGAACCCATACGCATTTGATATAAATAACAAAAACAAGTAAAATACTTAAAATCAAAACTTTACAGCTAACACGTAAAAACAAAATATCCCCATCAAAACAGCAATATTCCAGAACTAAGGAAGTACCGGGGCATTGCAAATCATCAGAGCCTTGGCTCTGGTATCCGTGATTCCTTCCAGGAGGTTGCTGGAGGGAAATAACTTAGGAAGCGGACCCCTGCCGGGCGGAGCCGGTGGGGTGACGGACGGGACAACCGGCGGTGGTGGAAATGAGTAGGGGGC
>QOVD01000341.1:0-34718 GCA_003521225.1 Tuber microsphaerosporum | reverse complement strand
CCTCCTCCTCATCCTCATCCTCATCCTCATCCGCTTGCATGGCCCGCATGGTATCTTCCCAAACCTTGGGATTGAGAAATGGGTATCTTCCATGGGCAGGCTCGGGTGTCTGGACTGCATCCTCTCCATTATCGCGACTTCACTCGACGACTAAGAGATCGAGGGGATCTTGGCCATGGTTGGCAAGGAGCCATGATGGAATGTCATTATTGCTATGGAGAAATATGAGCTGTCGCAGGGGGAGTGTTGTTTCGGGTTCTTGACGCAGCCTGAGGGCACGCTCACCAGTCGCCCCAATCAGATATCGTGGGTATTCGATTTCCTCCTCCACATGCTGCCCCCCAACCACCTTGAGCAGAACTTTAATGCTCGGCGTTGCTAGGATTCCCCATGCAATTCCCCGGTCCAAGTCGCTAGTACACCAGGGATGGTCAAGGAACGGGTGTCCCGCATCTGGGGCACCCTTTCGGCGAACGATATGGATTCTGACTGCCTGTGGGCAATCAGTTGAGGATTGAGACTCTGTCAGAATAAGTTAGGGTGAGGGTGGCGAGAGATAGATGGGAATGAACACTTACTCTGAGATTCCGCAACGTCTCTACCACCGGCGCGCGATGCGTTTTGACGCAGGTTTGACGTGTGGAGTTTCCTAGCCAAGTCTTTCACTAGCATCCTCAGGCGAAGGCTGAGTTCCCCGACATCATCTGCGTGGTCCTTTTTTTTAATCAGGGAGACGTGATCTTTCACCGGCGGAAGGGCGCGAGCGAAGACACTGATTGCATCCACTTGGGTGTCTGTCAAGTGGCCGGGGTCAAGGTTGCGGGGTGTCATATAGGCCTTGAGCTGCTCACGCCAATTTGTGTAGGCACTTGATGTGATGCTGGGATCGAAGAACCCACACCACGATTTGGCGTACGCAATGTCGCCATACAGAACCCTAATTTGTGCTCGCTTGTTAGCGTGAGAGATTCTGATAGCTTGCTCGAGGTTTCTTTTGAGCTAAGCAGTGCTTGAGTCTTCGACGGCTGGCTCGAAGTGCCTACACTCCACCAGGTTTCTGTTTACAAAAAAGTTTGTTGTGAGCGCCATATCTCTCAACTGCGAATCTGGTGCTTTCCATGATTACTTACGCTCTCTCCTCAGCCGGGCAACGGGCGACTATACGCGGCAGAGTCTTTCTTCCTTTTCCGCTTGCGGCGTCAATCTTCTCTGGCTGCGCAGCGGGATGTTTAAGACAAATGGAAACATTAAAATGGCTCACGAAGATATATACGTAGTTTACTTAATTTCCTTTGTGTAGCTGCTGTTTCCGTGAGCCCGGAGGTGCCATGGGGATGTGTGTGATCTTTAGATCGAATAGAACTCAAACAACCAAAAGAAAAGAAAAATTAAGTCTATTGATATGTCAACCGAGAGACGAGGATCTTGGACGGAGGTTGACGTAGGTAGGGCGGAATCTGGAGCTTGACATGGGGGCATCGTAAAAGGACGAAGAGGAAGGTATGGAGAGTGGGAACCCCAAAGTGGAAGGAGGGGTAGGAGGGGTCCTTATATACACCTCGTCGAAGCTGGATGTACATTTTCTGAGGGTTAGCCCTAGGGGGGTGTACCGTACATGAAAAGAGCGCGAAGTAGGCTGGACAACGACGTCGCACGCTGAAGTGGGATGCTGGTATCGTGGGTGAGATGAAGTAGCTATATAGTGGATCCACGAATTGAAACGGATCAAGACACAGAACATAGACAATAAAATGATAGTGAACAGTTCTGAGTCTCAATTGGGATATCCACCGCGTATGATGAAATAGGGTTTTAAGCCTCACAAGGATACGACGTGATAGTCTCTTGGCATCTGCCAAGACCCCATCGACATCAAAGATTGAATCCATCAAAGAGCCCAACTACCGCTCACGTTATTGCTAAGGTGAGTGAAGCCAGACAAACGTGAACTGATCAGATGACGACAGGCTATCGGAAATCTATTCGAACACTCTAAGAACACTAATGCTAAACAATGTTACTATTACACTATAGGACGTCTAGGTAGACTCTGCAAACGATAGACGCACGGTCAAATCCATCAAACTCTGGGAGGCAAAACTCGAATGGAATCTCTTGGGATTACAATCGTGACTCTCCTCGTCATTAAAGGAAGCACGGCGCTTCCGTACCTCCTCGCTTTCCAAAAATCCCCTAGCCATTGAAACTAAACGAAATCTCTTGGACTTACATTCATCACAACTTTCATCATTGAACAGACCACTGCGCTTCAGTCTCATGTCGCCTTGAGCAGGACGCCGTCCCAATTCCGCCCACTGTTATATATTCAACAGCTCGACGATTTCAGGGCGAGGGGTAAGCGTTTCGCGGGGGATTCTCTTCTCTCTCCAACGGGGGATGGCAACATCCCAACGCCGCACTCGCGTCCATCCCCGGCGCCTGAGCCATCTAATGACGGGCCGGATAATGCTGCAAGTAAAGCGTCAGAGTAATCTCCCTCATGCGGTTCATCTGCTTCATTAGCCAGCCAGGGATCAGCCCTAGCCTCCGGTTGTTGTGCGCCACCATGGAATTGGGCTCCTGCTACCTCTTCACGAGACCAATTGGTGACGGCACCTGGCGCAAGATAGGGGTACCCCCTCAACGGCGGTGTGGGTTCCCTACTAACGTTATTTGGACGATGACAATAGATTAAGAGATGAAGCGGGTCTTCAAGAACTGGATTCGACAGGAGCTAGGCCCTTATCGCTTCATCGTCATTGATGAAGACATAATTGATCCAAGAGAGCGGCGTGTTAGGACAGTCTCGTTGGAGTCGGCGTCCTTCGCCGGTCGTGCCAAGTAGGTACCAAATCGTGTTATGCGGTATAGATCTCGTAACCATCGCTGACAGTTCACGGATGTTATAAGAATCCAACTCTGCAAAACGTACCCCATTGACAGGGCGCCAATTGAGCCGGCTATAATTCGGGCAGTCTGCGGCACTATTAGCCGTGTTGCGGATCCAAACAATACGCACTACACGTGGCCGTCCAAGTAGAGTGCTCCAATCTATAACTCCTTAGTCAGTAAGTGAAAAACCCAAAAACGTGGATTATTTTGAAAAGGTCTCACCTAGTGGCGCACGGCGATTTACCGGGATTTTAGGTATGATCGGTAGCGGCGCAGGGCTGTTATGTGGGCTGTTTGCTGGGCTGCCGGCCGAGTTGCTGTCTGGGGTATCGAGTATGATTGGTGCTTGTGCCGAGCCAACCGCTGGGGGAGCGTTTTGTGGAGCAGGTATTCCTTGTCTTTGCGCCGGAATGACACCTCGGACGAATTGTCCTTGAGCTTGCCGTTGGTTAACTGGCGGTTGAGGTTGAGCAGGTGTGCCTACTCCTTGCGCCGGAACGAGACCTGGAACGACTTCTCTTTGCGCTTACGGTTGGTCAATCGGCGGCTGAGGTTAAGCAGGTACTCCTAGTCCTTGCACCGGAACGACACCTGGAATGACTTGTCCTTGCGCCGGAACGACACCTGGGAAGACATGTCCTTGCACTTCCGGTTGGTTAATCGGCGGTTCAGGTTGAGCAGGTACTCCTAGTCCTTGCGCCGGAATGACACCTGGAACGACTTGTCCTTGCACTTGCGGTTGGTCAATCGGCAGTTGAGGTTTAGCAGGTACACCTAGTACTTGCGCTGGAACGACACCTAGAATGACTTGTCCTTGCGCTGGAACGACACCTGGAATGACTTGGCCTTGCGCCAGAACGACACCTGGGACGACTTGTCCTTGCGCTTCCGGTTGGTTAATCGGCGGTCGAGGTTGAGGAGGTACTCCTAGTCCTTGCGCCGGAATGACACCTCGAACGACTTGACCTTGGTCTGGCGGTTGGTCAATCGGCGGCTGAGGTCGAGCAGGTACACCTAGTCCTTGCGCCAGAACGAGACCTGGAATGACTTGTCCTTGCGCGGGAATGACACCTGGAACGACTTGTCCTTGCGCTTCCGGTTGGTTAATCGGCGGTTGAGGTTGAGCAGGTACTCCTAGTCCTTGCCCCAGAACGAAACCCAGAAAGACTTGTCCATCCGGCTCCCGTTGGTTAAATGCCAGGAGAGCATTTTGGGCAGCGGGAGCTGGGTTCGGATCAGCCGTAGCAAGACCCCATTGAGCTGGGGCGCCCATAAGTAGTCGCAGCTGGGGAACAATCATCTGCGGAGTTGGCACTCCTGACTTGCCCAGTTGAGGGGCAGGCTGTCCGTTAGCTACACGCTGAAGGTGCCTGTTCATCGTGGTTGTCAACCTAACCATACAGTCTTTAACAAGTTGAACGACTGCCTGATCGGCCTCCTGCATACGAGCTACATTATTCGCGGAGGATGTTGTAGCGTGCTGATCGCACACAGGGCGCAATCTCCTCATTCCTGCGATGATTTACTGGAATTCTCCCTTAGGGAAATTAGCGATTGGCGTAAATGTTCTTGCTACCAGCTGATCTTTCACAATTCGCCGCCATCCTCTATACACCACTACGCCTGCATTTTTATTTGGGATGCCCAGGGCACCTTTATAGTAGGTAATTGACTAACCCCCAGGATTAGGACCTGCTGCGCTGATCACCCCTACCAGAGAATTAGGCGGAAGTTGGTACGTCTGCCCCGCTGTAGCCGGCTGCGCTCCTGGATTCTGCACATAGACGTATTGTACGTGAATCATATTGTGGGCCATATCGGTTGATTTTTGGTGTATATAGATATGAGTATTGGAAATAGTAGAGCTGAATATGGATGTTCTGAATATGGGATAATTTTTGGTATGAAGTTCCTTCTGTCGTACTCAATTGACTTTATATATACAACTCCCAGACGTTCTAGAGGGTTTGAAAGCATCAAGCTGCGTGTTCAAGATTGGCTAATAATAGGCAAATCTGACGCTCAAAAACATTATCCGATTCAACTTGAATAACGAATGATACACACATTTGTTCCGCAAGGTCTCTGATCTTGAAAGAAACAAAAGATGACACCACGTGACATCTACGCTAAACCCCATGGACGACTGGTTCCTCTTCGGAGCGTCTGAGCTCCTTGACCCTGCGTGCGATCCACACGCGTTAGGCTCAAGACTACACACAGCAGTGCAGGTACCCTACAATCTACACAAAGCCCACGATATAGACTGAGCTGACTCCCACCATGCCTAGCAAAGGTCCATTCTGCCGACGAAAATACATCCGGTCAGGCGCATATTAGAAACACCGGCGAACTGTGCACGCAAATCTAGACATCGTTCTCGCGGCCACCTTATCATATACATCATCCTTGGATATTATCAATGACGTGGAAACAAGCATATTGCACCACCGAGAAGCGAGCGAGGCCCAGGATTCCGACTATCAATCCGACCCCGAATCCAGCGGACAGGACCTCAACGCATTTACTGCTCACGAGTCTCATACTGAGATACCAGACAACTCTACACCTTCGTTACACGGCAGAGAGGAGCATTATCCACGCACCGGAGAAGCAATTGGAGACTTCAACAGATTGGAGCAAGAACACAGCAACCTCTGAGAGGACCCTTTGGCACCTTTCAGTAGTGCGCTCGGTTTTAAACTAGCGTCTTGGTTCATTCAGGGTAAAGTACCTAAATCACGAATCAATGAATACTTCTCAAGTGGCCTCGGTGATTCTGCGTTAGCCGGGTATAGCTCTATGCATACGCTGGAGAGCCACCTCAGGTCTTTGGACCTGTACAGTCCGTATCTGCAATGGTTCGAAGGACAGGTTGAGGATAGCAAAAGGACTCTGCCATTCTTCTATCGTAACGTCCTAGATTGTATCATATATCTCCTTCGCCAGATCACATACCGAGATGATTGTGTCTACGCGCCGCAGCGTGAATTCGATCCTTATGGTGAAAGGATCTATGGGGAAATGCAGACAACGGACTGGTGGTGGGACGTTCAAGTACAGCGCCCCACCCTCCTTTACGGTAACCTTAGCTGACTAGTTATAGAAGACGCTTCCACTTGGTGCGACTGTAGTTCCCATTATTGGTACGTGCGATCAGACCCATCTCAGCAACTTCTCCGGTGACAACAAACCGTGGCCTGTCTATATTACCCTCGGAAATCTTCTGTCAACCAGGCGCAACAGCCCTGGATCAATGGCTGTTCTGCTTCTCGCAGTATTGCCTGTCCCTTCCAAACTCTCAAAGTCCACCAAAGCAGATCAATACCAGAGACAAGTGAACGCCGACATACTCCAAGACGTATTTGAATTAATTTTTGCGCCCCTGCAGCACGCGGCGCTTGATGGCGTCCCAATTGACTGCGCCGACGGGAAGGTTCGGAGGTGCTTCCCAATCTTGCCTTGATGGGTTGCCGACCATATGGAAAACGTGACCCTGAACGGGTTAAAATCCAACGCCTGTCCTACATGTGAGGTGCCTGCCGGGGACATAGGAACCAACATCAAGAATTATCGAGCTAGAGATTAGGCAAGATACAAGCGACATGGGTATGAAAACCAGTTCCCAGGCTCGAAGTCAGAGGGCGCTCATATTAAGTTCCGCGGCCTTTGTATCAATTTGGGCCAAAACGTTTTTCATGGGCTTCACCGGGTCTCCGTGCCTGACTTGCATGTCCCAGACATGCTCCATATGGTTTATCTGGCATTATTTAAGCAGATGATGGACTGGATCAAAGGTTTTCTCAAGAAACACAGCCGACTGCAGGCTTTTGACGACGTTTGGAGGACATTACCGCCTTACCCTGGATTTTTGGTACCCGAAAATGCCTACCGCGAGGTTGGGCAGTGGCAAGGGAAGGAGATGAGGAATCTGAGGTGTTGAATTTTGGGAGTTCTCGCAGTAGCACTGCACCAGCCACAGAGTTTACAACTCAGACCGTTCAAACATACTCTCGGATGCGTCAGAGCGCTCGTCGACTTCAGTATCATGGCACAATACCGAAGCCACACGTCTGACATTATAGCTTATATGGATGATTATCTCGACTGATTTCACAAGATAAAAGGTATCTTTTTGGAGTTTCAAGTAACTAAGCGTATACTGGCCAAGTTTGACGAGCAACGGAGGGAAATACGACATCAGAGAACGCAGATGAGCCAGCCTGTGGCCCCCTCTAAACGGCGCAGGATTCCTGACGACGATCGCGAAGAAGAGGACTCCCGACATATAGCCTTGATCCATAGCGAATTGAATTTCAACTGTATCAAGATAGATCTACTATGTCATTTTAGCAATCATATACGCCAGTTTGGCAATATACCAATGGATTCCGCGGAGTGTGGTGTGCTAGCGTACAAGTAACAAATCAAGGATAGATGGCGACGATGGAATAAAAATAATGCCACACGCCAAATTGTGCACAGCTACAATCGTCAGCACGGCATCCGAATTATGTTATTAAACCTCGAATCTCTTCAACGCCGTGGCGCCGATCTCTCGGCGGATGTCTTGCCACATTTAGAGACTACAACAGGTGCCGTAACAATGCCGGTCGTCCATAGGAGGATCGTGAAAGGACGTCGAGACGACGTGTCCAACATCTTGGATTTGAGTGAGATGTCGGGAGTCTCCTTCGAGACTATATGTCGCGAATTAAACCGATATAGCCGGCATAACCTGCCTACTGAGCGCCGGCTTCCTGAAGATGATGCGGTGCTTGGATTACTCCCGGTTGAACTACTAACGTAACTCAAAAGCCTGGTTCTAGCGTTCCAAGAGAGCGACATTTACGACATCCACCGTGCGCGATGCACGGGAGCTCTACACTTCAGGAACCAGGTGAGTCGCAATGAGTGGGTTTTGGTCCAGGCTGGTACTGAAGATATGTATGGTGCGCTGAGGGGCTGTCTGCCGGCAAAGTTCGTGGGGCTTGTAAAAATCAGGGACTAGACCCGTGGGAATGCTGTGCGTCGAGTGGCGGCTGTTCGGATGTTGAGTGCAGTCAACTCAGGATTCCTCTCGGACATACATGGCCTTGTTACAGTACAGATGAGAGAGGATGCGCGAGAGTTTACGATAGTTGACGTAGGGGCAATCCTCTGGTTGGCGCACCAGATTACCGAGAGGGAACGGCGCTGGCTGGTTAATAGTGGGATTGATTTGAGAATATTCAATGAGATATATTGAAGAATCGGGAAACGGGGAGGATAGGGCTCTGCGTGTCCTAGTACTCGGGCAGCCTTGCCGGGGGAAAAATGCCCTCGGGCACGTCGTCAAGCTGTATATGGATATAGAAGCAATTGTCTAGAACATAAAGAGTAAGAAACTATCATGATTATGGTTAGGCTACTAGCTAGTTTACCCTGTACAAGTGCGATTCAGAACTGGGGCGTGGACCGACTTCGGAGATGACATGAGAAAATACGTCAGGGCGGGTGGAAGACGCAAAGTGGACCCAGCGGGATCATGAGAGGGAAGGGAATAGAACAGGAGCTATGGTTATAACAGGGCGTCAGTACAACGCGACGTCGTGTCAGGGGAGCAAGAGCGTTGCGTGGCGACCAAAGAACCACAGGGCGCTTGTGTGCATTACAACGAAAGTCAGGGGACACCTGACGCAGGGAACACAATAGCTACGTCGCTTGCGTCAGGGCGCAACGCCGACGTATCTGACGCAAGGTATTTTTTGGCTGATGCTCCGCATCACCCCCCCCAGGCAACCCCCCCCTCTTCCAAAAGGAACTCGCCCCCCACCCGTCACTTCCCGACAGCAAACCTTCTCCAAGGCATATCAGACACCAGGATGAGAGCCCTGATGATTTGCAATGCCCCGGCTACCTTATAACGAGTTTGAGCTTAAGTTTTTGAGCTTTTGCTTGGTTTATTCTTTGTTATATGTTTTATAACATGAGTCTAGTTGTTTTTGTTGAAGATGTCAACTCCGTATATGTTCTTACTTGTTGGCGGAATAGTTTTGTTTGATGTTTTGTTTAAGTTTTTTATGTCTTTGTTTGTGGGTTTGTTTTTGGCCATATCTGACGATGCATGTCCTTTCTTGTACCTTAAAACAACGAATATATGAGATAAAAAAAAAGAAGAGGAAAAAAACAAAAAAGAAAGAAAAAAACCATCAAGTACATCAGCAAAAAGACAATTTATGTCCGGCGAACCGTATCTGCGCCCGGACGCATGACGTCCGCCTGGCTCACCCCAGACGCCAGGTACGTCCGGATTCTTGTTTTCTTACCCAATTGCGTCTACTGCCTTGCAACGCCAATTTCCTTTCTCCAAACACTCTATAGGCTGTGCTCCAGACCCCCCCCACCTATATATCTCTCCCCCCTGCCCTATTCTTCCCATCACGCCCGGCGGCCCTTGCCTTGCATGCCCACCTCCTCATTCGATGTCCCTGATCCTGCTGTCGGGCGCCGACTAGATTCACCCGCTGGCCTCCCGACACTTGACGTTCATCCAAGTCTCCGACATGAAGAAGCCGAAGACAGGGGGCCTCCTGGACTCTGAATTCCGACTCCTAGTTCCCCAACTGTGTTAGTATTCTTTATGTCGGGGACCTTTATTTTTCCGTCCGACTGCCCCGGCTTATCTCGGGCTGATCTCCACCGTTTTTCATATTCTAACCCATACTCCGCCGCCTTGCTCCGACCAAATCCAATTGACTTCTGGCAAATCGGACTTGCCCTGGACGCCTGGTGGGTCCGGATTCTCGTTTAGTTACCCAATCGCGCCCACTACCTTGCAACGCCAATTTCCTTTCTCCAAACACTCCATACGCAGTGCTCCAGACCCCCCCCTGCCTACATACCTCTCCCACCTGCCCTCTTCTTTCTATCACGCCCGGCGGCCCCTTCACACCCACCCACCATTCTTTGTCCCTGATCAAGCCATTGTGCGCCGACTAGATTCACCCACTGGCCTCCCGATACTTCACGGTCATCCAAGTCCCAGGCATGAAGAAGCCGAACACAGGGGGGCTACTTGACTCTGAATTCCGACCCCCGGATCTCCTACTGTGTTCGGATTCTTCATGCCGGTGACCTTTATTTTTCCGTCCGACGGCGTCCATGGGCTGATCCCCACCATTTTTAGTTTACCAACCCATCCTCCACCGCGTCTCCCTGACCGTGTTCTCTCTATCCGGATCCAGGTGGGCTTGTCCGTTGAATCTATAGTTCTTTGTTTTTAATATTTTAAGTTTCTATTTCTTTCTTCTGACTAAATATGTAACAGGTTTACTCCTGTTTTAACTAACTACAATGAGACCGGCTGTAGACCTGCTAGCGCTGGGCTCAAGGGAGGCTTCTGGAGAGTCGAAGGGAGAAGAGTATCAGGTAGAGAGCGAAGGAAACAAAGGATCGCCGTTCAACCAAGTATATTCTTAATCTAGGCGTCTCGCTGAAGTCTACTCTGTTCTCCTGCTAGCCAGGAGACGGTTTTTACTACATAAGTTGTTCCCATCCTTCAGTAATCAGTTATCCTGCAACCACGATCATTTACCAGTGAGTGTGCAGTTCAACGGAATCCTGTAGTCCTGCCGGAGTCTCAAAGACTCATAGCTCACCGCTATAAAGCCTGCTGTCTACCGCCGGTATACATGACCATTCCTTACCGGAATCCAAACAGATAAACTCTAACCAAGGAAACTAAACATATAACAAGCTGCCGGTATCCTAATCAATACCGGAGGTGAAATAAAACCAAATATAATCAAACTAAACCCAACATAGGAAATCCAGCGCTGCTGTCTGTGTAATGCTGCCGGAACATGTACACATGTTACATTCCCCTAATCTGAAATAAATCATAACTATCTAAAGCTCTTCTTCTTTTTCGCCATCGTCTCTGTGCCATAGGAGGCCATCGTTGTCTGTGAGAAAGTAATCAAGTTCAGAGTTACTGGAATCGTAGTCCTCATCGTTGTAGGGTTCCCAGAAGTCGTCTGGTGGTGGGCTGGCGATACACAGGGTAGTAGATACTTCCATAGGTTCCCAAGCGGTTTTAACATAGTGGGATGTGATCTGGGGTTGGGGATCGTTGGGGGGGTTGAGTATCCAGTAGACTTGAATAAGTTCCATAGCGTTCTCGAGGTTCTCAATAGGCTCCCAGGAGTCGTCTGCTCGTTCATATCCTTTCCAGCTGACCAGGAATTCGTGTCTGTTATTCTGTAACCTATAGTCGAGTATGTCCTCTGCTTTCCATTCTTCTGCATTGTCGATTATGATAGGTGCTGGCTTATCCATCCTTCTGGACTTGAATCTATCTGGGTCGTTCTCGCCGTATGCTTTGAGTGAGGATACATGGAAGTAGGGCTTCTGTCTTTCCATGCGGCGGGGTAGCGCTAGTTTGTAGTTGTCTATGTTGGCGTCATATTCTAGGACTTTGAAAGGTCCAAACCATTGAGGTTCTAGCTTCTTGGATCGTCCGGGTGCGGAAGTATATGGGGGTCCTCTGACAAGGACTCTACTGCCGATAGGGTGGGGTTGCTTTAGAGGCTTCCTTTTCTTGTCTGCTTGAACTGTCTGCCTGAACATAGCATGCTTTCTGGCCATATCTACCTCCATCCTCGTTGCTTCATGGGCATTAAGGATGTCGTCCACAGCTGGTATCTTGCTGGCCGATCGTTGAACTGGGTTTAATATCTTCCATGGGCGTCCATATAGGGCCTGGTAAGGTGAAAGGCCCAAAGATTCGTGGGGTGCGCGGTTCATGGCTGCCGCTATTGCTGGGAGGGCTACAGACCAGTTGTTCTGTCTCTTGTTAACAAAGTTCCTCATCATTTGCTTTAGTGTGCGAATCCTGCGCTCAACCTGGCCGTTCGTTTGGTGGTGGTATTGGGTGGCCATCCAGACTTGGATTCCAAGGGATTTCATCATCTGGGACCAAAACTTAGAGGTAAATCGTGAGTCCTGGTTTAGGACGATGCTGAGAGGCAGGCCGTGAATATCAAAGACTGTTCTCTGGAGTTTCAAAAAGTTTTCTCAGAGGTCGCCGCGTCTTTAAGAGGGAACAAGGTGGGTATAGGACGTGAATCGGTTCATGATGACCATCACCGTTGTGAATTCATTTGATTTGTTGAAAGGTCCAGCGTAGTCAATAGCTAGAGATTGGTAGGCTTCGTCTGGGTCTGAGATGGCTAGAGACCTGCCTGCCGGGAGTGTTGTAGGCTCGTTGTTGATCTGGCACTTGTCACAAGAGCGACAGTAGAGGGTAAAGTCCTGGCGCATCTGTGGCCACCAGAAGAAACAAGCTGCATAGGTATAGCATTTGTGTGCTGAGAAATGGCCGAGGCCTTCATAAACTGTTCTGAGGATAAAATCCCGAAGGGATACTCCCCTTTCAAAAGGTCCTACTGGTATATAAAGGTTCTGATACCCGTTCGTGTTCTGGGCCAGTAGCAGGTCATCGGAGATGTTGTAGTGGAGTTTATCGCCGGTTTCCTTAACTTTAGCATATAGAGGGTCAAGCTTTAGAGCTTCGATGACCCTAGGGCGCAATTCCCATAAGAGTGTAGAGTGTAATGTTCCTAGGAAGGCCTGGGCCTTCTCTGTTTCGTCTTTTGTCATGTGGGGTTCACTGTATAGAGGGCCAAAGGCTGGCGAAGCCATAGGAGGAGTTGCCAATATGCTTTGTTCTAGGCGGAATGGGATAGGCTGGTCGGATATAAATGGTATATCAGGGAGGTGGGGGGATTGGTGATTTTTGGTGATTCTGTGCTTCCGGTGGTTTGGCTTGTAGGCTTCTTACTGGCTTTGCGCTTCTTCGGGTCCTTAGGCCAGACTCCTGCTCCTGCTTTCCCGCTCCAGTGTATCTGGCAATCGTCATCGGTACATGACATCCAACTCTTTTCAGAGTGGCTCCTTTCCATTGCACTTGGTGTAGGGGCTGTTACTCTATCGCCCCATGAGTTTCCTGCGACAATGTCATTATCGTTCGACGAGGTGCTTTCAGATCTAGGAGCGTGTTCTTTGCGCTTCTGTGATCGAGTAACAGCATAGAAGGTTACTTGGTTCATGAGGTAGTCAGGGCTACTGCGGTATATGGAATCGCGTGAGGTAAGGGATGGAGAGTGCTGTCTTTCTCTTTCTTCCTCTATGGCGTTGTCTGATTCTGCGCTGTATGTGAATGATGACGTGTAGTGTGTAGAAATATTGGATGGGGAATGTAGGTCTGCCTCTTCGCTTTCTGTTGTTGGGTCTTTGAGGTTTATATCATTTTCGCTAGGCTTCTCTTCATGTATTCTAGATAGGTAGTCTGCTAAGAAGTTCTTCGCTCCTGGTTGGTATTCTATTTTGAAATCGAATTTCCCCAGGTGTGTTAGCCATCTTTGTTGTCTTCCACTTAAATTCTTTTGTGTTATGAGCTTAGTGAGACTCTCATGATCGGTAACTATGGTGAAGTTCGTATATTGTAGTAGATGCGCAAATGATTCCACCGTCTCAACAATAGCGAGTGTTTCCGGTTGATGGGTTGGGTAGTTGCTTTGTGCAGGAGTAAGCTTCCTGTTGTGGAACGCTGCCGGTCTAACTGCATTTCTGGTTGGTCCTTGGCCTAGCCATGCTCCAGGTCCGGTAGGAGATGCATCGGTAAACAACCATATCATATCTGGGTTGTTATAGTCGATCGGTCTCAGAACCTTATGTTCCTCGGCCGCTCGTTTGACCGCTAGGAATGCAGCTTCCTGTAGGTCCGTCCATAGCCATTCAGCTTCGCCGGTAAGCTCTGTGAGCGGCGCTGTAATCGTGGCTATGTGAGGAAGAAACTGCGAGATATAATTAACCATCCCATTGAACCGCTCTAATTCCTTTTTATTCTGAGGCCTGGTCCAATCTGTAACTGTTCTGATCTTTTCTGGCGCTGGGTGAATGCCTTCATTATCGATAACATGTCCTAGGATCTCTAGCCTTTTTGCAAAGAAAATGCTTTTTCTTGGATTTGAATAGAGCTTCGCCTCCTGCAATTTGCTGCAGGCGATCTTGACATGCTTTATATGGTCTTCATAGGTGTTGCTAAATATGACGATATCGTCTATATATGCCCAGATGAACTCTCCTAGTTCAGCTGAGAATACATCTTCCATAACTCTGACAAATGTAGCTGGCGCATTCATATCACCCTGCATCATGACCCTGCTAACAAAGGCTCCAAATGGGGTTTTTATAGTGTTGTATTTCTCGTCATCTGGGTCTACTCTGGTCTGAAAATAGGCATCGCTGAGGTCTATCATGCTTCGGAATTCCCCTCTTGCAACTGCCTGCAATATAGTTTGTTGATTCGGTATTTGGGAGTGATCTGCCACTGTGTTATCGTTCCTGAACCTTAAATCTACCAGTAACCGCACCTTGCCTACTGGTTTCTCTGATACAAACATGCTCGCACCTCCTAGCGTTGTTGCTCTGTATATGATTTTTGCTTCCAGCATTTTATCGATTTTGGCTTTGAAGCTTGGTAGTAGCTTTTCTGGTGCTTTGAAAGTAGGTGTCTTCGTTAGCTGGTTTGGATCCTTAAGCGTGATCCTGTGGTTGATATTTCTGAGTGGTGGGAGTTCTGTAGGTACTTCATTGACAAAGACTTTAGGGAACATAGCCGGAAAGTCTCGCTCTTTCTGTTTTTTCATCATGGCGCTCCTTGGGAGTGCTGAATGTCCGCTGCAGTTTATTCTAACCCTATGGTCCGGGAAGTATATACTGTTTTTCCTGCAGTCTATGAGTGCTCCAAATCATATGAGATCGTCCATACTCAGTAGGATATCGTAGTCTGAGACTGGGGTAACCATCATGGTTACTTGGGGTATTCTCATCTATCCTATCTGAATTTCGACAGTTCAACTGTGGTTGCTAGTGGATCGTGATCCTTTGACTGCCATCTTTAGCGTTGTGGGGTGCTTCTGTGGTTTATATGGTATGTTGTGTGTGGTCACAAATCGATTACTTAAAAGGGTACCCCCTATTGTTGCTGTATCTGCTAGTACTCTAGTGGGCCTGCCATTGACTAGCATAGTGAATTCGAGGGCCTGGAAGGGTTTGCTAACGTTGTTTGTGTTTCCAACAGTAGTTTTGGATGTAACTATGGTGTTGTGGCCATCAAGTTCTTCGGTATCGTCGCTTTGGGCTTCATATTCTTCTTCACTGCTTTCTGCAGTATCCTCAGATATTCGAACATGGTTGGTTTTGACTTCCTTCTTTGGGCATTCATTCGCCATGTGCCCGCTTTGCCCACAGTAGAAACATGCTCCTTCTGCCTTGCGTCGATCCATTTCAGCCTTGCTTGGCTTATTTGACTTCTTATAAGTTTTCTTCTTTGTTGGGTTTTTGCCTTTCCCTTTGTTGCTTGTGTTCGCCGTCTGGCTAGGAGTGTTCTCCTTCTTTGGTTTTTATTGTTTGTTGCCTTGAGTGGTTCTTCCTTCTCCGCTGCTTTTGTAGGCTCCAGTCTTGTATATAGTAGCGTCGTATCTTTCCGCTAGTGCCACTATCTGATCCCAGGTGTCTTCTGGCCTGATTTGTGGCTCAAGGTTCCTTCGTAGCTTAGAGTCCATGGCGTTCATAAACCTCGGTCTCTGGGCGTAATCTGAGATTGAGTCTCTGCGTAATGCTCCTTCGAGGTCTGCTAGCTCTCCTGCTATCTTAGATATCCGCTGAGACTTTCCTCCTGAGTTTTGCTGTATCTTTTGCCATTGCTGGTATACGTCATCGGTATTGGTAGAGGCTTTGAATAGCTGTTTGAATCTGGCTTTGAATTGTTCCAATGTAGGTTCGATATCATCACACTCATCTAGTAGTGTCATATATGCTGTATGTGCTCGTTTTTCGGTAAAGGATCCATAATAATCTACCACATCTTCTGCATCATCGTTGATATCATGCTTTGATAGGTACTTTTTTACTGCCCTGAACCATCTCTTGAGTTTATCAGGTTTGAGGTCTTCTCCTTCTCCTGTAAACTTTGCTGGTTGGAGAAGCTTTATTTTGGGTTTTCTTGATGGTCCTGCGTCAGCCATGGCTGCTGCAGGTGCTGGGTCTGGCGGGGGTGGAGGTGGTGTTGGTTCTGGTCGTTCAGGTTCCCTTGTTCGTCCTCTGGGTCTTTCTGGTGTGTCTGGGAATGCTCCGGGGGGTGTCTAGCTTCCTGATGTTTGTTGCGATATTGTACCTGTTCTAAGTACTTGTTCCAGGATGCTCTGCCTTCTGGGAAGTCCTGGTCTCCCAGTAGGTGTTGTTGAGGCCGAGGCAGATGCTAGAGTTGCTGCAAGTGTTGCTGCTACTGCCTCTGAGTCTCGGGCTACTCTTTGTAGTAGGTCTTCTGTTTGTCGCTCTTCGTCTGAGTCTGTATCAAGGTCTCCAGGGAGTAACAGGCTTTCTGAAGGGTTGTATGTTTCCGGTCCTACTGCCGGTGATGAAGGACCTGGTGTGGGTTCTTGTGCTGGAACTTGTTGCTGGGAGGGCGCGTAGATCCTGTCGGATCTTGTGGTACTTCTTTCCCTTTGTTCCGCTGTTGTGGATGCTGCACTGAGCCGGGAATCTCTTTCCCTGCCGCTCCTGCTTCTAACTAGTTAACAAGAAAGGAAGGATGATCAGTCCTACTTGATGGTTCCCAATCCAAAGAACCTGGTTTCACCTGCTGAGGCGAAAGAAATGTAACAGGTTTACTCCTGTTTTAACTAACTACAATGGGACCGGCGGTAGACCTGCTAGCGCTGGGCTCAAGGGAGGCTTCTGGAGAGGCGAAGGGAGAAGAGTATCAGGTAGAGAGCGAAGGAAACAAAGGATCACCGTTCAACCAACTATATTCTTAATCTAGGCATCTCGCTGAAGTCTACTCTGTTCTCCTGCTAGCCAGGAGACGGTTTTTAAATACATAAGTTGTTCCCATCCTTCAGTAATCAGTTATTCTGCAACCACGATCATTTACCGGTGAGTGTGCAGTTCACCGGAATCCTGTAGTCCTGCCGGAGTCTCAAAGACTCATAGCTCACCGCTACAAAGCCTGCTGTCTACAGCCGGTATACATGACCATTCCTTACCGGAATCCAAACTGAAAAACTCTAACCAAGGAAACTAAACATATAACAAGCTGCCGGTATCCTAATCAATACCGGAGGTGAAATAAAACCAAATATAATCATACTAAACCAAACATAGGAAATCCATCGCTCCTGTCTGTGTAATGCTGCCGGAACATGTACACATGTTACAAAATATATACATAGAAAGTTTCAATAAATGTCATTAAATGTCCGCAGATCAATCTGGTGATTTACTAGCCATTACCCATCCCCATAAGGAACAACATGTGCCTGCCCAACCACGACTCCAATATCGATTAACCTCATATGCCGACCGTTGCGCCGCTTGCAGACTCGTATATGCTCACTTGACCCATTAAATCTGCCACAGTTTACTTGATCATCTACTACTTGAACAAATGCTAGCCTACTTGCAACCCCCGTCTGTATATTTCTTATCTTGAAACGCCCTACCACGCGTGCCACAGCCCGTCCGCGAAGTTCACCATACATATCCGGCCTGCCAGCCTGTATCCATATCCAAACATTTCTGGCACCTGAGTTTCGGAATGACTTCTTTCCCGTATAGCACGTACAATGACCCTGGAAGATATTAGTTTCTTGAAAGTCTAGAACAGGAATTTCGAGCTGTGTGAATAGTTCAGCCGGACAGAATTTAAGTTCGCTGGGGTCAACTGGGAGCTGCCGTTCATCAGTCAAGGCCTGGCAGATCTAGTTAACCAATTCCGCAGCCAACGCATTATAGGGAATCTCTAATTCACGGCAAAGCTCGAAAACTCTGCCGACATTCAGGGTCCGCCCTTTCAGGACTCGCTGTGAAATCCGGTGGGCCAGGCAGGTCTCTATACCTATCCCTGGAATAGAAACGCTTATGTTGCCAGTTCCAACCGCATCGCCCGCCGTCCGTAATAGGTCCATTGTCAATAATCTATTCCAATGACGTGTTGCCAGCTGTATTGTGCCAAGATCTGTCGTCCCGGTTCATTTGTATTTGACCTCCGGTACGCTTCCTTGATCGGCTCTTCATGCGCCAGCTCGCCAATATCTGTGGAATCCATTGGAACAGACCCAAAACGTCGCACATGCTGTACAAAGTGATTTAGGTAATGCATCTTAATAAAATTGAAGTGGTTTTCCCGCTGTATCAATTCTGCCAATTGATTGGCCCTTTCAATCCAGGCTTCGCCCAGTGGCCGAAGCCGTTTGGCGGCGGATCCAGTGCCAACCCTAGTTCTGTCCGGATTGCCAATCCGTTCCCTCAATTCCCGATTCTGACGTTGAGCTTGTGCGCGTATAGCCTTAGTTGTACAGAACTTGAGAAATATGTCCTTTGTTTTGTGATAGCTCCCCAGATACAGTTACATGTAACGGAGCGTCTCCGGCGTATGACAGTGATACTGAGTCATTAGGGTGAAATCAATCACTCAGCAGACGCACTGTAATGCCGGCTTGAAAGGCAGTTGTTGTGAACCATCCGGATTTCGCAATCCGGACACCAATATGGCCGAAATACAGCAGCCAAGGTTTCGCATTTCCTTCCCTTGCCCTTGCGTGACTTCTCGATAAGCCTTTTTTGGTGCACAGAAACCGGGATAAGGCGGCAATTCTTTCCAGATATCATCGAATGCCTGCTGCCGTTTATGCTTTTTCAGGAATCCTTCAATCGATTTCATCATATGCTTAAAAAGTCTAAGATAGATGTTGTGTAAAAGGTCGGGTTTCTGAAAGATAGCGGGGTTTACTCGGTAGAGTCTGGAGAATACATTGCGGTCCTTTTTCACCCCAATTTGATGAAAATAGTCCGGGATATGGGTGGCTTGAGTTTGTTTGTGCTCCTTTGTCTTTCGCGCATAATGGGCATAGTCCCGTGTCTTGTATGTGTTTTCTAGATCCTTACCAAGTTCTGTGACCTGAACTTCACACTGGGGGCAGGAATTACTGGTTATTCCGTGCAATGTGGTATGCTCAACATGGTCGGCAATCCAGGCTGATAAGATTTGAAAACATAGGTGCATTTTTCCATCTGCGCAGTCCATCACGGCGCCGTCTTCGGTCATCTCCTGCAATGGGGCCAGAATGAGATCGAAGACAGCCTGCAGAGCATCAGCATTCATCTGCCGCTGGATATCGTCGGCGCGGACTGATTCCTGACTGAGTTTTGGTGGCACAGGCCGCAAAGCAAGTACTAGGGTTGGCATCTTTGTTGGGCTGTTTCGCGTCGAGTAAAGGATATTGCCAATCGTTACATATACCGGCCACACTTTCTTATCTCCTGAGAAGTTTGTGAGGTGAGTCTGGTCAGACAAACCGATAACTGGGACTACCGTCGAGCCTGCGGGGAGTGCTTCCTATTAATAGATCTTAGTACTATACAGGTAAGTGATTGCCGACTTATCATACCTGAGTTTCCCACCACCAATCTGCTGTGTGCATCTCAGAGTATAATCGATCACCACTTGAATCATATTCGCGTATCAGCGCATAAACCATATCTCCTCTGTAAGCGACCTGCCGGATGAGATAGCGGACACAGAATACAATATTTCAGTAGTAGAATGTGGTTGAATGTTTCCCGCTCTCTAGTGTTGCCTCGGTCCATGACAAATATTTTCTGAATGGGTCCTGAGTTTCAAGTTTTTTTTCCAATATGTAGGCGGACCGAAATCATCCGCGTTCCATACCACCCAAGCCTTTGCCAAAGTAATCGTTAATCTGCCTGTTTGGTACATTGCTCCGTACAAACCAGCTAGCCAAATTGAAGTCCATCTCGGAACAAATTGGGGCTCATGGATCATCGAGCATGGCCTGGTTAAGCTCCTCATATCCAGCAACATCGCCAATTGGTCTGCCAGCACCCGTGATCGTTTGCTGACTACATGGGATCAACTTATCCAGCTGTCGGGAAAGGTCCTGTGAGTCCGAATCATGCTCTATATCACTGCCTGTCTCCTGTTCGCATCCTGAATCATAGCCTAAAATTGCTGGGTCAGACTCATAGTCAGAATTTCCTCCGCCCTCTGCAAATTCTTCTGCGTCACTAGTGACGCGTTGGTTGACTCCTTCATCCAGTATAAAAGATGTCCGGCCGGATGAAGTACCTGGCCCAGAGTCCGCGATCTCAGGGTGGAAAAGCCTTATATCATGATGTATCGTCCGAAAGTGTTTTTCATAGGGAGCAGCGTGCTGATAACGCCAGTAACAATAGGGGCACTTCGTGGCCATCCTTCTAATGTTTGCCATTTCTGTTCTGTTTTTGTTTCAAGGTGTTAGTATCGGTAGTGAATCAGCTGCGGGAGCGGATGAATATTGTCTTGAAAGCTGATGTCCGATGGCTTTCAAACTTGACAAAAAAAGACCGCAGAGCCCTGGTGGTTGTCGGGAGGATCAAGTAGTTGTGGTTTAAGCTTTTCAAGTTAGGTCTTCGGGCCTCTTGGCGGACCCCTGCGGCTCTTCTGTGGCTCAAAAGTCTATTTCAAGCTTACATAAACTTCAAGAAGCAACCTTATGTTCGTCCTAAACCCTTCCTTGTTTGTACAGCGTACAAGTGTTTACCAGATGAAAGCCGTCCGCGGCCTATATAAACAATGCCTTTCCTCCTTCCTTCCTTCCCTCTCTCCCTCAGTTCTCATCAAACACAAACTGACCTAAACTCTTCTCACCCGCTTTTCCCATCCCCTTTCCGCCGGCCAGCCTCTAGCACCAGTGCTCACTCCAGTGTACCGAGAACTATATTCATCCGTGTGGTATATACTCTATTTATTCTCTATCTATTTTGACAAAAGGGCTAACCTGAATAATACTAGCCCCTGTATTTAGTCCGCGAAAGACTCATCTGACCCCCGACATATCTATCCGCTCCCTCACTTTCTCATAAGTATGTAGCATCTAGAGTCTATCATTATCCTTTGATCTTTGACATGAAGAATTTTGTTCTAAGACTCGCCAGTGCAGAAATAATCCACACGGCAAAGGCCCCGATAAACTGTCTCACCCATCATGCCCTCATCAAAGAGTGGACTTACTCGCCCTAGAACGAAGTGCCATGAAGGCGACGGGGACATTGCCTGGTACAAACACATCTGCCGCTTCCCAGACCCCAGTACTACAAGCCCAGAGTACAAAACTTGGCGGGAGGCCATCAAGAGGAGGATGGAGCAGAATCGCATCCGGGGCTGGAAACTAGCCACCACTGACGAGTGGGCGGCGATCCAAGGATATGCCCTAACTGTTGAACTCCTGGCCAACAATGGTAGAGCTGCCCTCTGGCAGCAAAAGTCAAATGCCGGCCTGCGTTTTACTGAATGTCTTGATTTTATTCTTAAGGATATAGCGAGAAAGGATTCATAAACGTTGAGTCGCTGAGGTGTCGCCGTTTGACCGTGTGTCCCCGCTGCTCCTGCCATGGCCGCAAATGATCGTAAGTTCCGTCCTTTGTTGTCCGTATTAATCTGCATGTCAATTTACTAATATGACATCCTAGGTTTTGCCGGCCCACGTAGCATCCGCATCTGGATAGAGCGGCCATCTACTTATTGCAGAGACAACCCACTCCCCCGCGGGCTGGAGCATGTCCCATGGAAGACACATCCGGTCATGGTCTGGGTGGAGATGGCTGAACCCACTCTCAAGAGCTTGCATACAGCCCTCGATTGTTGGAATTCTAGGAGCTGCTCGGCATGCTCACCATATTGGACCTAACCTCCGGGCACACATGCACTCTGCCTATCCACTGACCGCTCAGACAATCAGGTCCCCCCCCCCGGATACGCGCTTACAATAGATATTCTCGGGAAAGGCAAGCGGAAGCCCGGCAGGGGCTATTTCTTTGATGTCGGTCGGCATGTTCAGCAAACCTCCGGGGAGGTACTCCGGGACCGGAAGGATATTGGAGGAGGAGCGGGAGCAGAAGTTTTCTTTGTGTGTTTTTCTGCCGAGGGCGCGTCCTTGTGGGAAGGTGCAAATGCAGCCTTCGGAAAAGCGTGTAATACGGTTTTACACTCGAAGAGAAAATTGTGGACACGGCCAACAGTTCTGTTTGTTTTTATTTTTGTTAGCACAAGATTGCGGAAAGTGTGATCAAGAGGCAAACTGTTTTATGGACTGGTGTGGTATCCCCTGATAGGATAGGAGGACTTTTGATGATATATTTTTCAGTCTGTCCTAGTTAGTTGAGATAGAGCATCGTGGATGTTGAGAGGTTGTTGGTGAAAAGTCTTTACCCCACCCCTGAGTTGTGCGATCGTACTTTTTTGGTGAATTGCTTGGCACTGTTTCGTTTCACCTCCGATCACTCGCCGTTCTGCCGTTATTCCCCCGCCATAGCCAATTTCAAATATGTTATGAGCCTGGTCGGACGCTCCTTTGCGAATACGGCCGAAGACGATACTTTGCGCAATACGACCCGCTTCTCAGGATACACACAACACCTCACCACGATCCCACTCTCTCAGTCATCCCCGCTCCCCGCCCCTACCATCCATACCACACATTCTGCTAACCCTGTACATCCAAAATGTCGCAGTCTACCGGTAATGAGATCAATATTCTTGCCTCCCTTAGGATCAAGCCCCTAGCAAGAGCTGCTAACTACCGTGAATGGCGCCTCGCACTAGTTGATATTTTAGCCGAGAAAGGCTACTGGGGGATGGTCTCCGGTAAATCTGAGCGACCAGCCAATTCCTCTCCAGAGTTTAATACCGGAGGCGATACTGCCCCTGCCAGTGGCAATACTGCGTAGGCGAAGAAGACCGCCGACAGAGCCAAGGATGGTACCGCCGAAGCTATTCGTAAGTGGGAGCTGAAGTCTTCCAAAGCCAGGGGTATGTTGGGTCGGCTACTCGATACTGCACATCGTGATCTCTATGCCGAGGTTCGCAATCCCAAAGAATTATGGGAATAGTTGGAAAAGAGATATGCCGGGAAGGATCAAGCTAGGATCTGGTTCCTGCGCGAAGAATTGTCCAAGGTAGAGTATGGCAGCAGCGATGATAACCTTGTAGACCATATCTCCAGTCTGGAGAAACTGTTCCATCAGTTAGCTGCCGCCGGCGAAGTCCCAGCCGAGAAGGATAAAAAATATCTTTTACTATCAAAGCTCCCCCTACTGTACCACCCCTTCCGTACCACTACATGGAATGTTTCCAAGTACGAAGATACCGCATATGATGACATATGCGACCGTCTTATGCTAGAGCACCAGCAGTTGATGTGCGGCGACGCCGAGACAGAGGCCACCAATGCCTTTTATGCGGGGAAAGGAAAGAAGAAAGATAACGGAGAGAGAGGTTGGAAGTATCAGCCTGATGGCACCGGGACTAGGGCTGGGGAAAGAAGTGTTAGCAAAGATTCATGCTTTCACTGTAAGGAGAAGGGTCACGGGGCAAATAAATGTCCAAAGAAGCAGCAGGATAAGAGAAGGGCTAGCAACCCCCAGAGAAGAGACCGGAGGCAGAACCAAAGCACTGCGAGTAGTGCAACAGTTACTGGCTCCCCACAAGCATGGACTGCGATGGATGAAGCATCAGCGATAATCGCACAGGCGAAGTGGATTTTAGACTCTGGCGCAACCCACCATATGACCACCGATCGCTCTCAGTTTCAAGTAATAACCCCCATTCGAATATCGATTGCAGTCCCAAATGGAGCCACCATGACCACCTATGGAGAAGGCGATGTTCTGTTGCACTTGGTGGCAGATTGGGTAAAGAACCAAGTAATATTAAAAAGGGTTCTCTACGTTCCAGAAATGGGTAGTAGTGGACTTGTTTCATACCGCTGTATCCAAGCTGCGGGAGGTCTTGTCACTTTTGCCGGGAATACTGTGAGTATTACCCATGGGAAGATACTTCATAGTATCGCTAAACTTCAACACAATGCATACATCCTCCAGACTGCAGACTCTATAGTCGCAAATACAACAGTAAGTGTTGTCGCACTGCATACCAAGGTTGAGGAGAAGCATGGAACACTTCTCGATTGGCACCGTCGTCTTGGGCACATGAGCTTTGATAAAGTTAAGCAGCTTGTGGACGATCACCTGGAGATGGTTATTGATGGATCCCGCACCAACCCCACATGTGTTAGCTGCGTTGCTGCCAAGCTAACCTGAAACCCAAATTCTTCTCCTGCTACCCGTACTACAACTGCACCGTTGCAGCTTCATACCGATCTTGCAGGTCCTATGAATACTACCTCAATCGGAGGTGCTTGCTACTACCTCTTCTTTATTGATGACTACTCTCGCTATACTATAATCTATATCCTACGTCAAAAGTCACAGACATTTTCCAAGTTCCGTGAATACAAAGCCTTGGTTGAAAACTACCACGACAAAAAGATTAAGGCTCTCAGAAGTGACAACGGGGGTGAATACACGAGCAATGAGTTTACTAAGTTCCTCCATGATTCAGGCATTACCCATGAAAGATCAGCACCAATTCACTCGAACAAAATGGAGTTAGTGAGAGAGCGAACCGGACTCTGGTAGGAAGAGCGAAGGAAATAATGCTAGACTGGCAATCGAGTGATAATCTTTGTGGAGAAGCTATGCACACCGCTGTGTACCGCGGTAACAGGTCACCTACAAGTGCGAAGAACAAGACGCCATATGAATTGTAGACCGGTAAACAGCCTGATCTTTCTGGCCTTATTCCTTTTGCTACTCTGGCCTTTTACCATATCCCAAAAATAAAGCGGACCAAATGGCAGAGCAGCGGAGAACAGTGTAAAGTGGTAGGGTACGAGGGGACAAATCAATACAGGGTTATAGCCAGAGGGAAAGTCACAATAACTTGAGATATCCGTGTGATTAAAAGATTCGATAACACAGAAATGGCTACTACAGATACAGGAGAAGAAGAAGATCGCTCAAGTGCAATTGATTTAGAATCGGATACCGAGTCTGATGAAGATACTGCGCAAGTTAAGAAACCTACTCCTGCCCCAGTTATTCCTACACTTGCCTCAACTCGCTCTCGCAGAGAGACCGCTGGAAAATTTACCACTACCCGATTTGGGCATGAAGCATTCCTCGCTCGCACCTTAGACCCCGATGAACCACCCTCATACACTGAGGCACTCAACTCCCCACTTGCAATAGAGTGGAGTGCCACAATCCACGAAGAGGTTAAATCTGTTATTGAAAACCAAACCTGGGAAATAGTTGGGTGACCGAAAGAAAGAAGTCCAGTAAAGTGCCGCTGGACCTTCCGGGTCAAGCAAGGAGCTGGTGGTGAAGTAATTAGATATAAGGCTCACCTAGTTGCTAAAGGATTCACCCAACACTATGGAATAGACTACCTGGAAACCTTTGCTCCAGTGCTGAAACTCACATCTCTTCGCATTATCCTTACTCTCGCCGCTGCCTGGGACTATGAAGTCGATCAAACCGATATCAAGAGCGCATACCTATTAGCAAAACTTGATGAAGAAATATATATGGATATTCCTGAAGGCTTGACTGTAGAGCAGGGTACAGGCCGGAAGGTGTGCAAATTGCTGAAAGAGTGGTATGGGCTCAAGCAGTCTGGAAGAATGTGGAATCAGGAGTGGGACAAGCACTTGGTAGGGACATGTGGGTTCACTAGAAGCAAGGACAATCATGCAGTGTATATGAAAAGAAGCGAGAAGAGTGACGACTATTGTTGGGTACTAATTTAGGTAGACGATGTTCTATGGATTGTGCCTCGGAATATGGTGGACGAAGCTAAAGCTCAGTTAGCAAAACAGTTCCCTGTTACAGACATGGGGACTGCTCACTTCTTCCTTGGAATAGAAATTGTTCGCAAACCCAAAACAATCACCCTAAACCAATCCGCCTATAAACAGAAAGTAGGCAAGCGATTTCACCTTGCAGATGCCCACACTGTCTCCACTACGCTAAACCCTAGAACCAAACTCGAAGGGACTGGAGAAATGGCGGACGAGGAAGTAGACGAAACAGAGTATCGCAGTATGATCTGAAATCTGATGTACCTCATGCTGTGTACTAGACCAGATATCGCATTTGCAGTGGGAGCGCTCAGTCAATATAATTGCTTGCCGAGAACAAGCCATATGCATGCCGCGAAGCACCTACTCTGCTATCTCAAAAATACCGCACACATAGGACTTAGACTGTAACGGGGGCACCCTATAGGAAGATGGATCCTACGGATGCGACCGTACTAAAGACTCAAAGTAAGATAAGGATAAAGTTACAGTTTAAAATAGAGAATCAAACGGTAAAACTTAATATCGTTAAGTCTCAAAGCTTTACTCAATTCAAGTTCTTCTTCTCGAGGATCGATGGTTCTCAGGGTAGGGTGTTCTTCGCTTATACGTAGTAGATATAGATATAGAGCCAAGTAACACCCCATCACTACCCTGACCTCTCGCAAGCATCCTGCGCAGCTCAGGATTATCCTAGACACCCTCTCTGGCAGAATAAACCTTCGGAGATGTCGGATAGCTCAGACATAGTTAAGCCCACAAACCGGAAGTGGTTTCTGCAATGTATCTCCAATACAACCGCATGAGAGAAAACCTCTTACGATCGCTGACATCCCAGTGGCGAACTGTATTGTCAACGTCTGGACTATTATGTCGGTCAGACTCACTTGCCCATCAGCATTATCGTCTTTATACAAGCTTCGTAGTTATTTGTCTCTACTGTATGCACATACTATATTTGATTAACTACTCAGCTCCCCCGGTGAGATGTATTATTGTGTTGGCTTTCACGGGTGCTACCCGGAGCCAATCCAATATTTACTATCTTTACCGTGATTAGACTAATGCCTCTAGAGTCCAATTACTTCCCTCAGATATGGTACACTACACGGGGTTGGCACTGACGCACTATGGGTTCAGTTCCGGAAGCAATTCTGATTGTCCCTGAAACTCCCGATAGACCTTTGGGTGAACTCTTATACTACCCACGGGCAGATACAAGGTTCCCTATACCCATCAGGTGTCTAATTGCACCAAAATAGGCGACCTCCCTTTGGGCGGTCACCCACACCTCCCCTATATATCCTGCGAAAAGCTTCCGGTCGGTTGGATGGCCGCGACGTATATGGTGTTGTGAGAGCTCCTTCAATCCTCAGATTTTCTATGGAGTTTCTCAACTACCTATGTGTTTGCCATGTGTGTAGAGTCCTAAGATCGGGGCCCGAGGGGGGTGTTGGACACTCGGGTAGAGTTACCAACTGAACCCAACCCCTACCGTAGCCATACCAAGGTCTGGTATGCTTAAGATACCAGCGGCACCAGTAACATCTAATCCCGGACTACCCTAAGGGTATTCTTACAAAGTCCCGGTATGGTTCCACCGATTAAGGTAGGGTAACAGGATCTCAAGGTAGGGTAACTAGGACCCGAAGGTAGGGTAACTTTACCCTGTCATTGCTAAAATCCTGTTTGAAGTCCGCGTAGCCACCCTTAAGGTGTCCATGGAAACCCGTGTAACCTTCCTATTGTTTACTTGAGTCCCGTAGAGTAACACCTCCGAAAGGTTACCCTGTCTAACACGGGCAGCAACTGCTAAAGTTCGCTAGTAGACTTCCAGATACATATCCTGGTCTACTCTGTATACTTTGTATACTGGACTTTCCTTACTAAGGCTACCCTTTGGTATACCTACTGGGCATGTAAGGTGGTCACTTGTAGCTACCTTTCTCAAGGGTTGTTACAGAGACTTGGCCCCTTTGCCAGCAAAGAAATCCGCCCCGTCCTCTATAGTGATGCGGACTGGGCTGGCGATCTGGACACTCACAAAAGTACCGGTAGGTTTGTATGTGTCCTTACTGAAGGAGATACTCACAGTGAGCCTATACGGTCAGCAGTATCTTGGTCAAGTAAAAGAGAGCAGACCGTTGCGCTATCCTCCACCGAAGCCGAATATATGGCACTTACCCGAGGTGCGAAGGAAGCCATTTGGGTATCCCGATTTCTGCAAGAATTGCAAAGTGTTCCGAGTCCAGCGAACACGGAAAGCACCCTTGAGCCAGCAGTATCGAAGACGCGCATTTATGTTGATAACCAAGGATCTATCGCACTCCCCCACAACCCTGAATTTCATGCCCTGACTAAGCACATAGCGATTCATGAACACTATGTCAGAGAGAAGGTAGCTAGCGGAGAGATCGAGTTGGAGTATCTCCACACCAGCGATATGATTGCTGATTGCTTGACGAAGAGCTTAACCTGTGAAAATGTCGAGAGATTCCGGGCTAAGATGGGTCTGCATTAAGTGGGAGGATCGGGAGTAGCGGTATTGTCATGAAGGTTGGCCGGGCTCAGAGTTGTGGAAGAAAAGTGTTATTTCTTTTGTTTTATTTTGTTCAGAGATTTCACGGTCGGAAATGATGGAACAGGAAGGAATGTATTTTTATTATTTTTATTATTATCACTATGTTGTTTTCATTGGGTAGCATGTCTGGCAGAGTGGGAGTGTTGGAATTCTAGGAGCTGCTCGGCATGCTAACCATATTGGACCTAACCTGCAGGCACAAATGCACTTTGGCTATCCACCGATCGCTCCGACAAAGAGGTCCCCCCCCGGATACGCGCTTACAATAGATATGCTTGGGAAAGGGAAGCGCAAGCCCGGCATGGGCTATTTCTTGGATATTGTTCAGCATGTTTAGCAAACCTCCGGGGAGGGACTCCGGGACCGGAAGGATATCGGAGGAGGAGCAGGCGCAGAAGTTATCTTTCTGTGGTTTTCTGCCGAGGGCGCGTGCTTGTGGGAAGGTGCAAATGCAGCTTTCGGAAAAGCGTGTAATACGGTTTTACACTCGAAGGGAAAATTGTGGACACGGCCAACATTTCTGTTTGGTTTTATTTTTGTTAGCATAAGATTGTGGAAAGTGTGATCAAGAGGTAAACTGTTTTAGGGACTGGTGTGGTATCCCCTGATAGGATAGGAGGACTTTTGATGATATATTTTTGTGTCGGTCCTAGTTAGTTGAGATAGAGCATCGTGGATGTTGAGAGGTTGTTGGTGAAAAGTCTTTACCCCGCCCCTGAGTTGTGTGATCTTACTTTTGTGGTGAATTGCTTGGTACTGGTTCGTTTCAACTCCAATCACTCGCCGTTCTGCCGTTATTCGCCCACCATAGCCGATTTCAAATATCGTTAGCTGTTTTGCCCCCGGTATCGGCTATCGTCACCTGGTTGGCGCCACCAGATATGGCAGCCTTTTGCTACTTGACTCCCCAGAAGACCCTCTGGCAATATCTGAAATGCTGGTCCTACATGATGATACGCAGATCCGTATGTAGTGGGGACAATCTCCGCCATCTGAACCAATGGACATGCTTTTTCGAAGGCATCTCACCAATGATCATGAGCCCTGTACCCTGCCCCCTTTGGCCAATGGTTATAATGACCGGAATATTAGGGATAGCCCTTCCATTGGCGCTGGGGCGGACGAGCCGAGATCTGAGCAGGAGGCTTCGCTTCAGTCTGACAGTCCTGATGACAATGATGGCCAGCCAGAATCCTCTGCCACGGCGGCAAGGCGGGGGGCGTACCGTATGACGATAGCAACCCCTACAGCAAAGCAGGGGCCGCGCTGTCTGACGAAATCAAACTACTGCAGCAAAGCAGGGGCCGCGCCGTGTAGCAACACCAACCCCAACACGGGCGAAGGCAGTATACAGCGGGCGAAACCGAGGTGGGTTAGACGGAGCTGTGGACTCTACACCGGATTTTGCTGAAATAATCGTCCGTAATCCGTCTGTAGATCAAGAGCCTGACTCGGAGGTGATACCACGTGTTGCTCAAGGTATTCTTCATTCGGTCCCACTACCGGAAGGTCGTGTCCTGAGGTCCGGCAGACAAATACCAGGGCTTGTGAGGTACCAGGCTGATATAAAAAAAAGCACCAGTTAGGGCACCGGTCGATTCCTCAGGGAAGCGCAATCAGGCGGCTATGACCGACGATGAGGATTCCGAGCCACCAGCTGACACTGGCCAACAGCCAAGAAAGATAGTTCTCAGGAATAAGACACCACCAACAGGCCGGAACACAAAATCTGGTGCCGGTAATCCGGCTGTAGCATTAGTGCAAGAACCACTTCATAATGCTAGTTCGCCGATTAGAACCCCGCCATCTGCGGGTACTTCCAAAGTTTCTGCTGAAGACATTGTGATAGAGTTAGAACAGTCCGCTGAGCGGCTCCCGATGGATGCTTCAGGAGCGGAGACTGCCAGCCCCACGCCGTCTGCTAGTCCCCCCCGAGATACCGCCGAGTACATCGTGGGTGATTTAAGACGTTCCGCTGAGCACCTCCTGATGGTTGCTTCAGGAGGTCAGGCTGCCTTGCCTGAGGCTCAGGCGGAATCAAGTATTGGCTGGTAGGTTTCAAGTGCCATTATCCAGGTCAAGTTCTTCTACTTTCTAACCAAAACTCTCGTGGGGAAGCTGTTCACCTTGGCAACCTATCTTATCTAGCCGGCAATCCCGGTCCGCACTGACACAATATGTCTAACTCTTATGAGTGTAGTGGCAGACCCGAATCGCCAAAGTAGCCCTGATCCCTGCGGCCCGGGCCCGACCCAAAGTGTCGGAGCACACACTAGCTGTTTTCCTTTTTTCTTTTTCCCGTTCCTTTTTCCTTTTCCTTTTCCTTTCGGCCGGCTGTCATATTGAGGGGGTTTTTATACGGTCTGGCATCATGATTCCGTTTTTTCAGTGTTCCATATTGTTTTTTTGTGCTCATTCCTTGCTTTCATCATTCTGCCTGCTCCTGCCAGCCATCTTTTGTCTGCCCTGGTGCCAAAGGTCCTGGTGGCCTTTCGCTCACTTGTCATGCTTTATTCTTTGTCGTGCTTCATCCCTGCCTTTGCTACTTTGCCGTCTTTCATCTGGAATTACCCTTTTTGTCTGCGCTCTATGTCCCCAGTTCTAACATAATGCGCACTTACCCTCCCCCTATACCCTCCTAGATTAGTGTTCCCGGCCAGGACTCGTATCCCTGCCCCATCTGGTATAGTTCGCTTGGCTAATTTACTTGAATAAGATTTCGTCCTCGTATGATAATAGAAAGGTTTAATTAGCCCTATGCGCGGTACCTCCAAGACTGCTCTGCCGCTTCTCTTTAGCAGCAGTGGTGAGGAATGCGGTTCATATTCAAAATACCTGTATATAAGACGTCTTAAACCGAGTGACAGGTTATGAACATGCCGGCCCCTTAAGAACGCGACCCAGCTTTTGCTGTCAGCTACAATAAGTAACTCCCATAAACCACCTTGATTGCCCACGGGTTTGCATTTCCTGACACAATCTACATTTGCTTACAATAACCATATATTGAATTCGACCTATCCTTACAACTACTATCTCAATGCCGCAGCTACGACCTACTGCCGACATATCACCTTAAGCCCAGCGGCAAGACCAGAGGCAGAAGGGGATCCGTGAAGGACGTATCCTGAAAACGATATCCCAAGAGCCTCTAGCTCATCTGGCCTCCTGGCTCTCACAGACTAGCAGTATGCTTTTCCGGTGTAGAACATCCGCATCGGGCCCGCAGCCAATTTCAACGCAGCTTCAGGTAGGACAGGCTAGTCATCAACCGCCCAGATGGCAGGGCCCGGCGGAGGACAGTATGGATTCCCAGGATGGAGAATATGACGACAATGGTTCGAGTAAGGAGAGCATGAAGGACTTAATTGTCTCAGACGAGGAGGATGACCTGGGGTATTATAGGGCAGAGAGACCCATAACTACAGAGTATGAGTGTGTTGAATCACAACCCTCTACGCTGGCTTTCTCAGCCACGCCTGCAGACATAGGGATTGGATTACCTGGACGGTTAACACCTCCTCCACGATTCAGCAGGACTTGTTTTACGGTTCTGGATAGCAGCTCGTCTGAAGATCCCTCGCCTGCCAGATCAAATATTATCCCAACACGGACAGGCTCCTTCCAAGCGGCAGTACGAGATGAACAGCCCCCGAGTTCCCAGTTGACAGGAAGCCGACGAAATATTGCTGTTGGGATTGAGCTCACGATTCAGAGCAACACAAAGGAGCTAATGTGGGATTGGAGACCTTTTGTTAATCCATTCCTGGATCCAATCAGATTGACAGACCAGGGTCATCGATACTGGAGCGATAGCATGTCTAAATTGGATTTGCTCGACTCTCCGGACGCTACCACACACTCGAGTAATCAGGTAAGTCCCTTAGAAATACTCTACCCTTATGTAGTAAGCAGGACTGAATACTGAATCCGCCGGACCGTGGTGGGACAGATACGGGATAAGCACAGTTCCAGAAGATCTCAGTATCTGCATTGCACAAAGAAGGTGGTGTCAGCGCTCTACAAACTTGCCACTGAGGACCAGGTAGCCTGTGCGTTAAGGGTGGAATATTTTCTGAAGCAGAATCGGTTTAATTGTAGCCCTAATGGTTATGAGGTAACTTTTTCTGCTTCGTTTTTCAAGATGATTTCAGTCTAAAGTGAACCTGAAGGAGTAAACAGGATTTTCAACTTTGGTTCCTCGCACCTCAGATCCCGGATCTGATATTCACACAGTTTTATAGCAGTAAGAAAAGGAGAGGCAGAATAGATCCGGAGTTTCTGGACAAGATAAATGGCCCGTTCCTGTGTCTAACCACGGCCATTTTATGCCATGCGCTGCGCTGCTGGCAAACTGGGGTCTTTAGCGATTAGGTTAACTTGACACGTGCTAATTTGAGAGGTAAGCTGGCGGCATCCGGAGTCCGCTGAGGAAATCTCGTGGTAGGCTAAACAGGATGGAAATGTAACGGGGCTTTTTAAACGTCAGTTGGACACTTGTGAGAAGAGTAGGGGATTCCAGACTAAAATTATGGGGCGTATCAGGCAGACATTAGAGGAAAGAATTGCTAAGGAGCGCAACAACCCTGTAGAGAGGACAGCGGGATATTCAGACAATTCGGTGGGATTAAGGATTAAATTTGGGATGGATCCGGAAGAGGCAGACTCCCAATTTATACATGATCCATCGGCCAGTCAGGGCATACGCGGTCAGGCGGACTAGTAGGCCCAGGGCTGGCCCGCCAAATGGGCTATGTTTTATAAGTGATAATAGAAATAATGAAACCCTGGATTCAAAATGTGAATCTGTCCGGGATTACTAGTAGAGGGTGAGGGCGTAGTGACCTGAGAAAGAATATGAATGAAGCAGGCCGACCCAGAAGAGCATGACTGTAAAACAAAGTTCAAGATACTCTAGGAAGACATGATATAAACTTCCTGGGGCGGAGAGAGGTATTAGAGGCCAGTAATACAATGGGGGGACTCCGGACAAAGAGCTATATGATCAAGGGGTAGGTGGATGGCACTTCAAAGAGAGCGGAAGATCTGGCGGCGCCGATAAACGCATCGCGTGGAAGGTGAAACGTACCAAAGGCGCTAGGCGGAATGTTAAATATACTAAAGGCGTCGGGCGGATCAGGCTTAAGGATCAGAATGTGTCGGGCAGATCAGAAGTAGCTGTCACGGGATTGGGTAAAGGGAAAATGGAGGAAGCTGGATGGCGTAGGGAAGGGAAGTGAACTACGGACGAATCCGCATCAAAAAGAGAAATAAAGGGAGGGGAGCCGGATGGAGAAAGGCCGCGGGTGAGCAGGAATCCAAAGCGATCGGGAAGATGTTGTGCCTGGCAGGGGGCGTCTGGGGCATAGGGAAGGGGAGCTGACTGTGGACGAATCCGCAACAAGAGGAGAAAAAAGTCGGAGGGGAGCCAAATGGAGAAAGGCCGGGGGTAAGCAGTAATCCAAATATATCAAGGAGGTGTAGGGTGCCAGTGAGCGGGCGTCTGGGGCGTCAGGAAGGGGAGCGGAATGCGGATGATTCCACAGCAAAAGAGAAAAAAAAGGGGTGGAGCTGGATGGAGAAAGGTCGGGGGGGAGCAGGATCAGGGAGATGTAAAGGGTAAAAGGAAGATGTAGGGCGCAAGGCAACGGGCGTCTGAGGGCGTCTGGCGCGTCCCGATGAGGGAGGTTTGCGTCTGGCACGGGTGGAAGGGAAGAGTCTGCATCCGGAAGAAATGAGTGCAGGACGGCCGATCCAGAATGTCAATTTGCGTTGGCAGCGCCCGGTGCATCGGAGGCAACGGGCGCACCAGGCGCAAAGCATAATTTTTGCTGACATAGTTAGTCCCAGCTACTCGCCCTCTTTCTTCCCCCCCCTTCCTACGACTCTTACACCGCCCGCTTTGCTTCTGGGACAATACCTCTGCGCGTTTACTCCTCTCCTGTCCCCTGATGGAAATCCTACCAATCCCTCCTGGGAACCAGGCCCTAGGAGAAGCCATCTCTAGGGCCGGTACCCCTCCTGTCTCCTCTTGCCGCCACTCGCCCTCGCCAGCCCAAAGGCCTCCCCTCTCCCTTGCGTACCTAGCCAAGACCTTCTCTCAGACCAGAGATGACCTCCAGCTGCCCCTGGGTCTTGTAAGAGATCTCTCCCCCAAGGGCCTGCAAACCATTACCGCCGGCGAAGGCTCAATCCTTTCCGTCCTCTGCTCCGCAGTTTCTGGCATTGTAGTCATCACCAACCAACTGGACTCCGTCCACCAAAAACTTGACCAACTCACTGAGAAAAACACGTCCCTCAGAACAGCTATCAACGATCTGGCCTCCCATGTGGCGAACACCTTGGTGTCACCAGTCAACATCCGACCCCGCATCAACGCAATTCGTGACATGTCACATCGTGTATCCGCCCCCACCCCAACGGTTAACACTGCCCAACCC
>QOVD01000340.1:0-11533 GCA_003521225.1 Tuber microsphaerosporum | reverse complement strand
GTACAGCACAACCTCCTGAGGAGTTGGAAAGTGTTTCTTACCTTGTTTAATAGTTTTTCTTTGCTGAAAACCCCTGTTGACATTGTCGCCGTTCAAGAGCCTCCTGTCAAGTTCGGTCGCCTTTCTTCCTTTGCTGGCTTCAAAGCTTTTTCTCCCACCGTAGCCGAGACCCTGAAACCGAGAGTCGCTACCTATGTTTCCCTAACCTTCCTGGAGCGGGCCTCAGTCCTCCCAGTTATAACAGGCTCGGATAGTTATTTTTCCCTTGATTTATTTTTTGATTCCCCCCCGAACGGCTCGGCCAATAGATGGAGAGTCTCCAACTGTTACAATACACTCACCCGTGCTGGCGGCGCCCCTTCGGTCCCCCCCACCTCGGTCTTTAAAAAATGTTTCTTTCCTACTTTGATTCTTGGGGACTTCAACGTCCACCACCCTGCTACTGACCCCCTTAGACATTTTAATCAGTCTGAAATGTCTCGTTCTTCCCCGCATTTTGATCTAGAGCCTTTCTTGGACTTTTCGTTGTTGAATGTTGCAGGAGTTTATACTGGGTTTTCATTTGATGCTTATGCTAGGCCTGGGGTCATTGACCTAGCCTTTGCAAATGTCTTTCTTTCCCGACTTGTTACGGCAGAGTGGTCTACCCCCCTCCCGTCTACTGGTTCAGATCACGTTCCTTGTTTTATTTCTTCTGATTTTTCTCCCTTCAAACCTGCACCCCCAAAGCCAGACTGGCTAAGGCTTGACTGGGAAGGGCCGACCGCGGCCCTTGACATGATCCAAATCTCCACTCCTGTTCCCTCTCCCACCATGGACCAACTGGATACTTGGTTCCACACCAATTTCGATAAGGTTCAAGAATCCCTCTGGTCCAATGTTCCCTTTTCCCGCCCCTCTCGTAGGGCCAAACCTTGGTGGTCTCCTCTCCTCTCCTCACTCAGGAAAAAATATCATGCTGCAGCTAAGCGTGCCCGCAAGGCCAAAATACGCGACAACCCTCTTCCCCCAGCCGAAGCCCGTACCGCCAGGGCGGCCTACTTTAAAACAATCCAACAGGCCAAGAAGAATCAGTGGGAACTGTACCTATCCACCACGGACGCACACTTGGTCTGGCACGCCAGACGAGCTGTGTCCGGCTCCCCCACAGTCAGATTCCCCTCCTTTGCAGATGTGGACTCGCCTGCCCAGATCAACTATGCCCTCCTCAACCATTTCTTTCCCCCGAGGCCCAGCCCTGGGTACCCCCGTTTCGCTACCCTTGACCCTGACGCTCCCCCGGTCACCAAAGAGGAGGTAAGCACCGCCCTTGGGGCATGCTCCCCCTCCTCGGCCCCGGGCCCGTCACCATCCCCTACCTAGTCTGGAAAAAAGTACACTCAAAATACCCCAATCTCATACCCACGCTACTCTCCCCCCTCCTGTCACACGGTCACCTTCCAGGCTCTCTCAAAGAAGCAGAGGGTGTGATCCTGGACAAACCCGGGAAATCCTCCTGTAAGTCCTCTGCCTCCTTCAGGGTAATAGTCCTCCTCAAAACCATTTCCAAAATCCTTGAACATATCGTTTGTTCAAGAATTGGTAAGATGGCTCGCACACTTAGGCTTATACACGGGGACCAATGCGGTTCCCTTCCAGGCATTTCGACCTTCGACGCAGCAGCCACCCTCGCCCATTAAGTTCGTGCTCTTCAAGCTGACCGAGGCTTCAAAGTCTCTACCCTCTTTCTGGACATCACAGGAGGTTTCGACAATGTTGACTCGGCGGTCCTCTCCTCCAAGCTACCCTCCCTCGGCACCCCTATTTACCTAGTGAAGTGGGTCTCCTCCTTTCTACACGGCCACCGTTGTCGTCTCCTTTTCCAAGGTTCACCAAGGACCTCCCTTCCAGTGTCGGTAGGACCCCCCCAGGGCTCCCCCCTCTCGCCCCAGCTGTTCGTGATCTACGTTTCCTCCCTGCATCTCACCATCCCCCGTGGGCTTGTCCTCTCCTACGTGGACGACTTTGCCATCACAGTCTCCTCCCCCCCTTATGGGAAAAACGTCTCGCTCCTAGCTGGCCACTACCGGACACTCTCCGCCATTGGCTCGCAGCTAGGCGTCCCCTTCTCGGTTCCAAAAACGGAGCTTATCCATTGACGTACCCCTTCACAGAGAGGCCCCCATTCTTCTGCCCCGATCACTCTGAATGGAACTACCTTCTGTCCCGCCGCTTCCCTCAGATGGCTCGGGTACTGGTTCACACCCTTCATCTCCCCCTCGCCTCACTTTAACAAAAGACTTGCCCTGGCCAATGGTGCCTTCGCCGTAATTCACTCCCTGGGCTCACCGGCAAAATGCATTTCCCCTTTCCTGTCCCCTTGCCTGGCTATGGCGGTAGTCCGTCCAGTTCTCCTTTATGGGGCCGATCTCTTTGTGCCAAGTGAGAAGATGACAGAAAAGATGGAGGTGTTTTGGAGACAGGTCCAGAGGTGGTCCACTTCTTGTTTCTCTTCCACCCCTACGGGCATCCTGTCTTTGGAGTCTTGCCTTCCCCCAGTTTCCCTTCTAGCGTCCCACCAACGCCGCCTTGCTGGCCTTCGTATCTCCTGTCTTCCCCCTTCTGCAAATCCGGCAGCCGCCAGACTGCACCCCTCCTTTCCTGGCTTGGATGACTGGAGGTCTCCCATCTCCGCGAGGCAATTCGCCACCAAGCTACAACCAAACTACCTCCTCCTGAACTGGGCTACCCCCCCGTCACGTTGTAGGAGACATCTACCCCTGGACTCTATTTTACACAGTGCGTACACGGCCCTCGACCGCCCTGCATTCTTTCCGCTAGTCAGGACTGATCTCATGGACCTGCCTGCCCTCCTCCCAGACCCTCTTCTCATGGCCAAGGACAACAGGCGCCTCGAGCTCCTCCTCCGACAGTCCCTCCTCACCTGCTGGAAGGTAGATTACTCCCCTCCCCTCTACTATAGGTTTCCCCCGTCTCTGTCAGCTCACCAGTTCCAAGGCCTCCCCCGCTTCGTTGCTGGGAGGATCCATCAGATGAGGGCCGGAAAGAGCTACCTCGCTGGTCACCCTTCCTGGTACAATAAAGTCGACCCTACTCTCTGCCCACACTGCGAAAGCGGAGTGGAAGACTTTCAACACGCCATCCTGACCTTCCCCTCGAGATCGGAAGCGCGTTCTCTTTTCGTCCCTAGGGATCTGTCGCTGGACTCTCCGTCCCCCCTCTGGGACTACGCCTCTCTACTAAAGGGCCTCGCCGGCTACGTTCTCTCCACCGCCACCGGTTTCCCCACAGATATGCCCCCCTACTCCTTACCACCCCCACCCATAGTCCCCTCCGTCACCCCGCCTGCACCCCCCGGCAGGGGCCCAAGGCCAAAACTTTTCCCATTCAGTAACCTCCTGGAAGGCATCGCAGATGCACGTGCCAGGGCTTTAATGATTTGTAACGCCCCAGCTGCTCCTTAGTTTCCTGAATTTGATGATTTTTATTTTTTGAATTTATGGTTCCTTGCTTGTTAGAATTGGATTTTAGCAGTTGTACGTTGTTTTTGTTAACCTTATCAAATGCGGCTGGGTTCGTCGCTACTGGAGGACTTGTTTTGTTTTGGGTTTTGTTTGATTTTGTTTTTTGTTTAGTGTTTGTGGATTTTGTTTTGGCCATATCTGAAGATGCACGCTATTTCTTGTACCTTAAAACAACGAATATATGATATAAAAAAAAAAAGAAAAAAGAAAAAGCACCTGGTCATTAGGCACGAACCATCTCCTCTTCACCTCCGGCGATTGAAATTTCAATACCATGAAATATCATCGTCAACTCCACCCATCTCCCACTCCCCTCTTCTGATGGCCTCGGTGCCTAGGAGGGTGACGCGTCCTCATCCCTCTCCCCTCTGTTCCCCTCCTGATGGAATTGCTCTCGGGCAGTCTTTGTCTAGGGGTTCACCGTTACTCTCTTTCCCCTTCTCCGCTTTCGCTTCGCTGCCCTCGCTTAGCATTTGGACACGGTCGGCAACCTCTTTCTCGTCAATGGCCATCTGCAGTTTCGGGTTATCGCTGAAGTAGTGGCCCCGGTGGCTCTGCTTGCTGGTATCGCACTTTCTCCTGGGAACTCTGTTTGGTATGGTCGGTATCGTCGAAAAAGTTTGATCTCGTTTCTGTTGGTGGGTCTTGCACTTCTTGATTGGGTCTACTCCTCCATTCTCTTTTTTTCTCGGTTGTTCGTCCCGTGGCTCGGTTACAGCCTCCCCCTGGTCTGTCGCCCGCCTTACAGTAGTCGGCTCCTCCTCGTCCGGCTGGCACCCTACTGCCAAAGTCATCATCACGGTTGTGTTCCAAAGTGTTAGTTTGTATCCTCTTACGCCACACAGCCCTGGGCTTCTCCGATTGCGTCGTTCCTTCCAAGGTCTATCTATAGCCCTTTCCAGCAGCATTGCTTCGGCATTCACCAACCTCTGGGGCATTTAGGGGACAGGCCCCCCGATGGGGGAAAGCTGGTGGGGTATGATGGCTGGGACAGTAGTACACTTTTGGGTTTCTCGGTTAGGGTCTCACTGTCGTTTGGTTTCTTACTTTCTGCTTGTTTGTGGAGGTCTTGTCGGAGCTCAGGCCGGTGTTTTCTTTCTGTAGTTTTCTACCCATAGTACCGGACTTGTATGGGGGTTTCCGCTCCTGTCGGGCAGGGTCAGAGGGTTATTAGCAGAGGGGGGGTACGGGATGAACTGTGGGTTTGGAAGCGCACTAGGTCTTTGGGGTCATAGCTGATGCTGCACATCCGTTTTGTTCCGTAGCGGGTCTTGTACTGTAAGCCTTAAAACGAAAATAAAGAATGATAAAAAAAAAGTAAATAAAAAAGTGCAACTGGTCATTAGGGCACGAACGATCTCCTCTCCACCTCCGGCGATTGAAATTTCAACACCATGAAATATAATCGTCAACTCTATCCACGAAAGCCCATTCCTATATTGGCCTCCTAGACCTTGGACAGCTCCCGACCCACCCCTTTCGGCCCATATCATGATCTCGGCCTGAGCAAGAGTGTTTCTAGGGGCCGTTTGCATGGTCCTCCGTCTCATTCTTCATCCTCTCCCCGTCGTTGCTTCGCCTCCTTTAGCGACTTCACACTGTCGGCAACCATCCTTTCTACGTTGACGCTCGGCGTTACGGTGTCAGGAATCTGGCGAGAGTACCTCGTCGTCACGATAACTTGACCCTTGATGGGGAAAGCTTCGGTCAGTAACATCTCGGTTCCCGCTTTCGCGTGGTCTTCGAAAATAGTTCGGCTATGGCCAGTTTGTTGGCTGCTTCTGGCGAGTTGGCTACCCCTCCGTCCATCCTCCTCCGATCTTTGTCCAGTGGCTCTCTTACAGCTATCACTCGTTTCTACGGTCGGCTTCTCACCGGGTCGGCCGTCAATCCACCTCCTGCCCTTTGCAAGTTACCGGGGCACTCCGCGATATCGGTCGTTAGTCGTATTGCACCACCTCGGTTATCGGTTTCGGTCCTTGTGTCGGATGTAATGTTCTGCTCGGTTCGACTTTTCGGGCCATTAGTGGACCCCCTTGGCTATTAACCCCCTTGGTTTTCTTTACGTTCGCTACCTGGGTATTAATTTGTTTTCTTTTATTTTCGCTGGTGGATCGTTTGGCGTCGGTCGAGGCTGTGCGGGTTACTGGTTTTCCTGTTGTCTCCTGCTTGTCTATGAGGAGTATTTTCTTATTTCTTGAGGGTTAGATTGTGCGGGTGGTCCTGGACCATAGGGACTTGGGGCGATGGCTTTTTCCAGTGTTCTCGGCCGTGTTGCGGCTTTTCTTTACCATAACTAGCGCTGCCCGTAGTCTTTGAGCCTTGTAGTTCTAAATCAAAGCACCTCATATAAAAAAAAAAAAAAAAAAAAAAAAAAAAAAAAACAGCTGGTCATTTGGGCCTGCCCGCAGTGCAACCTACAACCGGAAATCTTCGACCACACCATCCTACAGTGTCCCTCCCAGCTCTAAAGGAGATGACGATACTTGGACCCTGCTCACGACTTCGCTCCGGACAGCCCCCTCTGGGATAACCCCGACGCCCTCGCCAACCTTGCCAAATTCATGTCCCGTACCAAGACCGGGTTCCCGCCCGACTGATTCCCCCCGCTCTCGTGGGCCCACCCTGCCCCTGGACCCACCACATAGTTCCTCTGTGTTTTTCGTTTGGGTTTGCGCGGAATGGAAGTTGGAGTTTTCCTTACTAAAGTATGCTGTGTTGTACTTTGCTTTCCCTGTTTATGCAACCATAGGTTTTGTGGTGGTAGTTTATTGTTTACTGTACCGTAGGCGCGTATGACTCCGAGGTGATAGCTTTTACCTCAAGGTTCGAGAACAAGAGGAGGAGCTGGATTTTTATGGTTTCGTTTGTTTGATTTTACTTTGCTCATAGGTTTTGTTTTCTCCATAGCTACCGCTGCATAAGGCGTTTTGTACCTTAAAACAATGAACGCATGTTATAAAATAAAATAAAAAAAAAAAAAAAAAAAAAAAAAAAAAAAAAAAAAAAAAGAAGAAAAAAAGGACTTGGTCATTAGGGCACGAACGATCTGCTCTCCACCTCCGGCGATTGAAATCTCAACACCATGAGAAATCATTGTCAACTCCCTCCACGAAAGCCCTTTGTTCTATTGGCCTCCTAGGCCTTGGACGGCTCCCTACCCACCCCTTTCGGCCCATATCATGATCTCACCCTGAGCAAGCGTGTTTCTAGGGGCCGCTTGTGTGGTCCTCCGTATAATTCTTCATCCTCTTCCCATTATTGCTTCGCCTCGCTTAGAGACTTCACACTGTCGGCAACGCTCGATTCTATGTTTATGATCGGCGTTAAGGTGTCCGGACTCTGGCAAGAGTACCTTTTCGTCACGAAAGCTCGACCCTTGATGTGGAAAGCTTCGGTCAGTAACATATCGGTTCCCGCTTTTGCGTCCCCTTCGGAAATCCTTCGGCTATGGCCTGTTTGTTTGCTGGTTCTAGCAAGTTGGCTACCCCTCCGGTGATCCTCCTCCGATCTTCGTCCAGTGGCTCTGTTACAGCTATCTTTCCTTTCCTACGGTCGGTTTCACACCAGGTCAGCCGTCCATCCACCTCCCCCCCTTTGCAGCTTACAGGGCACCCCTCGGTATCGGGGTGTAGTCGTATTGCACCGCCACGGTTATCGGTTTCGGTCCTTATGTCGGACGTAATGTTCTGCTCGGTTGGACATTTCTGGCCATTAGCGGACCCCCTCGGCTATTAAGGCCTTTGGTTTTCTTTACATTCGCTACAGGGATATTAATTTGGTTTCTTTTGTTTTGGCAGGCGGATCGTTTGGCGTCGGTGGGAGCTGTGCGGGTTGCTGGTTTTTCTGTCGTCTCCTGCTTGTCTTTGAGGATTATTTTTGTATTTCTTGAGAGCGAGATCGTGCGGTTGGTCCCGGACCATATTGACCTCGGGCGATGGCTTTTTCCAGTGTTCTCGGCGGGGTTGGGGGCTTTTCTTTACTATAGCTAGCGCTGCATGTAGTCTTTGAGGCTTGTAGTTGAAAATCAAAGCACCAGATATAAAGAAAAAAAAGAAAAAAAAAAACACCTGGTCATTAGGGCACGAACGATCTCCTTTCCACCTGCGGCGATTGAAATCTCAACACCATGAGCGATCATCGTCCACTCCATCCACGATAGCCCCTTCCTCTATTGGCCTACTAGGCCTTGGACACCTCCCTACCCATTCCATCGGCCCTTATCATCTTCCCACCCTGAGCAAGCGTGTTTCTAGGGGCCATTTGCATGGTCCTCCGTCTCATTCTTCATCCTCTTTGCGTTGTTGCTTCGTCTCGCTTAGTGCCTTCACACTTTCCCCAACCCTCCTTTCTACGTTGACAGTGAGCGTTTCTGTGTCCGGACTCTCGCGAGAGGATCTTTTTGTCTCCAGAGCTGGACCATTGATGGGGAAAGCTTCGGTCAGTAACATCTCTGTTCCCGCCTTCGCGTCGTTTTCGAAAATCCTTTGGCTATGGCCTCTTTGTTGGCTCTTTCTAGCGAGTTGGCTACCCCTCCGTTCATCCTCCTATGGTCTTCGTCCAGTGGCCCTGCTACAGCTATTACTCCTTTACAGTCGGCTTTCCCCCAAGTCAGCCGCCGATCCAGCTCCCGCCCTCAGCAGCTTACGGGGGCACCACTAGGTCTTCGGTCGGTAGTCGTATTTCACTTCCTCGGTTATTGGTTTCGTTCCTTGAGTAAGACGTAATGATCTGCTCGGTTGGACATTTCTGGTCACAGTGGACCCCCTTGGCTATCAACGCCTTTGCCTCCCTTAATGTTCGCTACAGGAATACTAATTTGTTTTCTCTTGTTTCGGCTGGCGGATTCTTTGCCGTCGGTGGCAGCTGTGCGGGTTGCCGGTCTTCCTGTTATCTCCTGCTTATCTCGGAGGAGTATTTTTGTATTTCTTGAGGGCGAGATCGTGCGGTTGGTCCCAGACCATAGGGACTTGGGGCGATGGCTTTTTCCAGTTTTCTCGGTGGGGTTGGGGTTTTTCTTTACCATAGCTAGCGCTGCACGTAGTCTTTGAGCCTTGTAGTTGAAAATCAAAGCACCTAATATAAAAATAAAAAAAAATTAAAAAATAAAAAAAGAACTGGTCATTAGGGCAGGAACGATCTCCTCTCCACCTCCGGCGATTGAAATTTCAACACTATGAAATATCATCATCAACTCCATCAACGATAGCCTGTTCCTCTATAGGCCTCGGCCTAGGACAGCTCTCTCTCCACCCCTTTCGGCCCTTATCATGATCTCGCCGTGAGCAAGGGTGTATCCAGGGGCCGTTTGCATTGTCCTCCATCTCATTATTCATCCTCTGCCTGTCGTTGCTTCGTCTCACTTAGCGACTTCACAAGGTTGGCAACCCTCCTTTCTACGTTTACGGTCAGCATTACGGTGTCTGGACTCTGGCGAGAGTACCTTTTCGTCTTAAGAGCTCGAGCCTTGTTGGCAAAAGCTTCGGTCAGTTACATCTCGGTTCCCGTCGTTCGCGTCCTCTTCGAAAATCGCGCAGCTATGACCTGTTTTTTGGCTGTTTCTAGCGAGTTGGCTACCCCTCCGTCCTCCCTCCTCCGATCTTCGTCCAGTTGCTCTGTTACATCTATCACTCCTTTACGGCCAGCTTTCTACCAAGCGACCCCCCATCCACCTCCGACCCTTTGCGGCTTAAAGGCGCACCCCTCGGTTTCGGTCGGTAGTCGTATTGCACTGCCTCGGTTACCTGTTTACTTTCCTTGGGTTGAGATTTCATGTTCTGCTCGGTTGGACATTTCTGGCCACAGCGGACCCTCTCCGCTATTGACGCATTTGGTTTTCTCCACGTTGGCTATAGGGATCTTAATTTAGTTTCTTTTGTTTGGGCTGGCGGAATGTTTGACGTCGGTGGGAGCTGTGCGTGTTGCCGGTTTTCCTGTTGTCTCCTGCTTGTCTTCGAGGAGTAATTTTGTATTTCTTGAGGGTCAGATCGTGCCGTTGGTCTCGGACTATAGGGATTTGATACCATACCTTTTTCCAGTGTTCTTGGCGGGGTTGGGGCTTTTCTTTACCATAGCAAGCGCTGCACCTAGTCTTTGAGCCTTGTAGTTGCAAATCAAAGCACCTGATATAAACAAAAAAAAAACAAATACAACACCTGGTTATTAGGGATATCGTTAATATTTACAACTTATGGGCAAATTCTTCCTTGGCTAGAACAGTGTCGCCTCTAGTGGCCCTCCCCGGTCCCCTGCACCCAATCCTGGTCGTCGGTGATTTCAACATTCATGACCCTCGGCCAGACCCAATTAGAACCTTCACCTCAGACGAGCTCTCTACCTCCCTTCTGTTCTTCGAGAGAGTCTCTGGCCTAGGCTACTCCCTCCTCAACGAACCTGGCATCTACACATGCTTTCCTTTCGACACAGTGGGCCGCCCTCGCTACTAGACTTGGCATTTGCTTCGGCAGACCTCGCCAGCTATTTTATCTCTTGGCACACATCTCTACCATCTACCGGCTGGGATGACGTCCCGCTCTCAATAACCATTGCCCACCCGGCCACCAACCCACCGCCCCAATCTCCGTGCTGGACTAAGACCGACTTGCCCACCCTCGAGCCCCTCCTGAAAGAAGCCAGAATCCCCCCCCGCCGAAACGCCGGTCGCGTTCCTCCTTTGAGCCTTGGTTTGACTTCCACCTCAATGTTCTAACTGCCCTCCTCACAACTTATACACCTAAAACACGACCCTCCCCCCAGGCCAAACCATGGTTGTCTCCCCTCCTCTCGCCACTCAGAAAAGAGTTTCACAATGCCACCTGGAAGGCGCGAAAACGCGATGCACCCCCAGCCGTTGAAGCTGCCAGAGTGTCTAAAAGGACATACTTCAAAGCAATCAAAGCTGCCAAAGGCGCCCACTGGTGCTACTTCCTAACCTCTGCTACCCCCAGGTCCATCTGGACCGTGAAGAAACTCGCCCTCGGCAAAACCCCCACCCGCTTCCCTGAACTTCATGGTGCAGACTCCCCCGAAGCAATGAACGAGGCTCTCCTCGATGACGTCTTCCCGCCTCCCGCCTCACCCCCTCTACCCTCCGACCTCTCTCCCTATCTAGACTCCGACCCCTCAACTGCAGACGAGATCTCTAGATCCCTCTCAAAATGCTCATCCTCCTCAGCCCCCGGCCCAGACACGATTCCCTACTCTGCTTGAAAAAGCCTCCACCTGGCCGGCCCCCATCTGCTCTCCTCCCTCCTTGGCCCCCTAGTCTCCCTCGGGTATCACCCGGCCTCTATGAAAAAGGCCAACGGGGTCGTCCTACACAAGCCGGGCAAACCCTCGTACGAAACTCCCTCCTCCTTCCGGATCATCATCCTCCTCCAGACCATCTCAAAGATTGTGGAGAGGATTATGGCCACTCGCCTCTCTGCCCTCGCCAGAGCTCACAACTTGCTTTACACCAACCAATGCGGCTCCCTTCCCTCACTCTATTTGTTCGACGCCATGACAGCCATGCTAGACACGGTCCGCACCTTCCCACGCGCCAGCCTCAAGGTGTCCTCACTCTTTCTCGATATCAAAGGCGGCTTCGACAATGTAGATCTCGCCCTCCTCACCTCCCACCTCAGAACTAAGGGGATTCCAAAACACCTGGTCTCCAGGGTTCAATTCTTCCTCACTCAGCGGTCCTGTCGACCTTTGTCTCAAGGTTCCTCTCATGTTTTTTCTCTCGTTTCTGTTGGGACCCCACAAGGCTCCCCGATATCTCCTTTGTTATTTGTTATTTATGTGTCTCGTTTACATGTTAGCTTTGATAAGGGAGTGTGTCTTTCCTATGTGGATGATTTTTCTCTAAACATTGCTTCCCCCTCTTACCGTACTAATACCCGCCGCCTACAAAACACCTTCCTAAACTTATGCCGCAGGGCCGTCAGGAGAAAGTTCTCATTCTCGGTCCCCAAAACCGAACTGATCCATTGGAGGACCCCCAACCAAAGGGACCCCCTCGGTAC
>QOVD01000337.1:0-19380 GCA_003521225.1 Tuber microsphaerosporum | reverse complement strand
AGATGACAACCGGGCCCTGCAAGGCCCTACAAGTGACGGCCGGAAGAACCCACTTTACCGGAGACTGCAGGGCCCGGCCGTCAACCCCTAAGACGGCCGTCTTACTGAAGTTATGACGCTTTGCCCTCGCGTCCTTACTCACCCTGCCCGGGACGGTTGGGAACACTAGCTTCACCTAATTCTTCGCCTAAATTCCGCCCCCGGTGTTTTCCTTAGGGCTCCCGAGATATGTCCTTCCCTGGTTATCACTGGAGTACCGTAAAGACTCGAATAATGGGACCATGTGCTATGCAGTCCGAAATTTCCTCCTCTAGAAAGGGGCGAAAAACACACCAAAAATCTGCCCCCCGAGACAAACAAAAAAGGAAAAAAACGCCAGACCTTACTAAGAGAGGCAACTCTAACGCCCCAGAACAAGGTCCGATTATTCGAGTTCTCACGGTATATGAGGAAATCGGGACACGAGTGGAGGTACTCGAGTAGAGATATGCGCGGCGGTCCATGGATGATTTCACCATATTTTATATATAATAATATTATACTACTATCTTTACCGTTGGGTTAATGAGAAGAGCATGAAAACGGTACTTATGACCACACCTCCCCTTCCTCCTCCTACCCAACGTCCAAGCGCCAAACAAATCCACTCACTCGACCACGACGCCATTTTTATTCACATCAAGAAATACTAGACGCCTCCATAACTCACTGTGGAGATAGTCGCGAGGTCGACAGACCGGCCCCCTTACGAGGCTAAAGACTCCTGGCAGTACCTTCCGGGTTGTCTGGGCTAATTTTATCTATGCCGGACCCTCGTGGCTTGGAGCTACGGTTGTACTCGAGTACAGGGGACTTCAGATAGGCTAGATCCGAGCGGCAGAAAATCTGCTAATGTATAAAATCTGGCACCTCCAGAGGTACTGTCTTTTATAGGTGTTTCAAAGACATGGAGCGAGGAAAAAAAGGATCCTTGTACGCGTACAATAATTTTGAAAGTCGCGGGGGGGGTGGTCGCAGCACATACAAATTTCGCAAAACTCTTTTTTGGTGTTTTTTTTTTCTTTCTTAGCCTAAACATGAGAGCTTAGTAATCAAAAGCTCTCCTTCAGCCTTGAATGTATAGATCATAGAGCATCACTCGTGGAATTTGGACACGCTACTTTGGTTGGACCACTCTTTTTAGGCTATATCCTTGTTCGCACTCTCCTATAAAGCCCAACTCTGTAAAATGAAATGAACACTGGTGAAAGGGAGGTCCGGGAGAAAAAATCGGGGTTATAGAGCACGCATCAGTGCCATAGGAGCAAGGTGTTTCCTCATATGCGTTTTTGATTTGTTAATCCTTTGGAACTGGCGATTGATGTGCTTCTCTTCCCTAGAAAATAGCCTCCTAAAAGGGGCTAAAGATCGCAAAACGCTTAATTCCATCCAAGAAACTTGTCACACGCACTTAATATCACAATTGGACAATATAATACTGGTGGCCAAACCAAATCAATTTTAAGAACAAAACAAAACAACTACCTAGTACACAGCAACCCCTCACCTCCAGCGAGACAAACTAAAAAGGATCCACACTAACACTAGCATCAAAGATATACTGCCAACATGTGCGCAAATGCGGGCATATGCCTTCTCAGCTAGTCACGAAAAATTGCGTTCTCCAATTACCACCAGCAGCGGAAAGATCCCATATTGTCGTTCCACCCTCCGAGATTTCCATACCCGGGGTATCCGAAAGCAACGGAAGCGGAACCACCACAGTTTGGATCGGTGAAGATTTGGCAGGTGGTACCTTGCGAGAGAGGATATCAGTCGAGTTCATCAGAGGGAATCTTGGATAAGGGGGTAATACCTGGGTCGGGACCGAAAGAGCTAATAGTATATCTCCAGGAATTGGTCCAGTTGGTGCAGCCGCCGTTGGTGGCGATGCAGAGGTATGCAGAAGAACCACCGAAGTTTCTAGAGTGGTTCCATTAGCTTTGAGTGGAAAGGAGAATACAGAGCAAGGCATTGCTTACTGGTCCGAAGTCACGTAAATACATCCAGCAGTTCTCTTCTCAAGGCTCTCCTATCGTAGAAGTTAACCTCTGTCTGCAGGCCCAATTAGTGGAAGATAGCTTGCTACTCACGAGGTCTCGGGCATCCACACCGGTAGCAACAACTGGAACATCTTTGTCTTTGGGAGTGATGACTTGTCCCTTGGGGGGGGGCTTCACAGCTCCTACGGATGCGGCGACCTTTGAGAACTCAACGGCATGGTCGGTCCTGACGTCTCGGGCCTTAACTTCAGTCGGAGTAGCAGTGGCGCCGACTGCGAGGAAAGTCGCCAACAAGGAAGTGAGGAAGATCTTAGTCTGCATTTTGAATAAAAAAGGGAGTTGAAGATCGAAACTGGTCGAAGCTGGATGTCAAAGCTGGATGTCGAAGCTCTTGATGGATTGTCAGGGAAGCTGAGGGTGGTGAGGAAGCAAGATGGGGGAGGGAAAGAGGGGGTTTTATACCTGAAATCTGAGCTGCGAGCAGGTAGAATTTGATACTGCTAGTGCAACCATAACTATTCACTTCATTTAGCGGGAAAATTGACATTGTGAAGCCCCTCTGTAATCTGAACGCTCCTCTGCACTGTGAGCCAATAAGATCACAGCATGCAAGGTGGTCTCTGTCAAATAATCAACTTCAATTAGTCTGCAGGCGCTACCAACATCCCTTGAGACCCGCAATGAAATCCATAGCCTACAATCCCCAACCGGATATAACTGCCTTTGTGTATCGTGAGATTCTGCAACTTCCCAAATTAGAGCTTTAGAACAACCCCGGGATAAAGACTATGACAATCTGACTATTGTTCGAAACCCTACTTTCCTGGCAGGGAAGAGATGAATTGGATTAATTACCAATTGTCCCCATCGGCTGATAGAGTGCTCGGGCAAGCCTTGTCATCTGTCCGGCTGAAGTAACTAAGTCCACCTTTGTTATTTTTTCCCTGAAGAGTTCAAACGTTTTATGGATAGCTAGACTTTCTAAACCTCATGTCTGACTATGAAACGAGAGTCTACAAGCACGCGGCAGGTACTGTTGGCCCTACAAGCACAGTAAGCGTAGCTATTCCTACAGGAAATTATAAGTCTCCAAATGCACCAAATTTTTACTTTTTTCAACCTAATGAGGGTGAATCTTGAGTGGAAGAAAAAAGGGCAGTAAACAACCAATCTGCGATAACCTCACTCAATTAGCCCCCTACTATTATGCCCCACAATCCGTATCGCCCGTGTTTATTTACTATAGCATTCCATCAACAGCACCCTAAACACGGCAATTGCTTAGACACTAAGTCCCCCACCAACACTCGCTGCACAACCATCTTCGCTGGACTAAGTCCGAAGGCAAGACATAGCCCAACCCCCCTGCGGTTACTAAAATATCCGCAATTTATAAATCACTCCCATAGACCGCACACAGCAAGTATTCAGAAAGCGCACGCGTGTTGTAAGCACGATGAGTATTCCCCCCTCACTCGATGGCTAGAAATACTACCGATCATTCCTCTTTCCCACTAGCATGGGCACGATGTACTAATTCGAGAATTGTGTGTAACAAAGACCCTTGGGAGCCCTCCCTTTAGGTCTATGGCACAGTGTTGGGGAAATGAGGTTGGAAGAAACTGTGCCTAGAAATGCTCATTAGAGAAGCTGGCCTCTGCTACTGTACGGTAGGCGTGCTGGGTGCATCATATCATAAGGATTCTCGAGAGTCAAGCCATGGCTTATGATACGAAGCAGACAAGAACCTATGCAGTACCGGCACCCTGCCCCCAAACTCAAACCTGGCAGCACCGTGTTACCGTACAATACACAGCCTGTTGGGAGGATGGTTCGGACAAACAATATACCGTAGCAGCAGCTTCTAGCCTCGGATGTCTTTGACTATCCCTATTACAGAGCCATATTTGAACTATTTGATTCCCAACCTTGACCAGCTTGCATGGTCGTAAATTTAGGGTAATCCAAGCCCGATCGCTCACCGGCTGAAGTGGCAACACATACTAATAGAAACACAGAAATAGACTATCATCACATCACACAATTTCCTGAGGATTCAAAATGGGATCTACAATCTGCCAGCCAGAAAGCCAAGCTTCTGACAATTCCCGTTTAAAGAGGTCTTACATAATTCCACCCTGCTAGCCTCGTACTACGAGAAGTCAGAAAAGGTAGAGAAACTAGCTCGCCCATAGCTGGTCATAATCGCTGCATTCGTCTCCAAGAGCTCTCCTGACTCATTCTTTAAGCTTTTAAGGCCTCGTTTCTCACTGAACAACCACACTGTGAGTTCTGCAAGGAGTCGCTTCTTGTCTGCATGCTGTCTATCGACGGGCTATCAATAAGGGATTGAAGCATCAGGTAGGAAGAACAACTAATCAATCTCACATACCTGCCGTCCCCAAAGATCCGAATTCGCACAAGCCTCTCTGCTGAAGCAATACATTAGGGTATTGTGCGTGTATGCAATGCTGGGTGCCTCAATGGTCGGTGAAAATTAAATCTTCCACAAGAACCTCCTTCAGTCTATTTGTGCTCTACTAGTATAACTCGCCAAATCCGCCCTCATGAGTCACTGTACTAAGCCGCAATAGGCTTAAGGGAGCAGGTTAACAAAATTACGATAGAGGGTTTGAAAAAAGGCAGTTAATAGAATATTTTTCCATCCAATGTTTAAGACCAATGAACCGATTAATACGCTAAGATTTTAATATAACATCTTATTAATTAGGCTATTGAACAGTTAATCTAAATTAGCCTGCTCTTGGTAGGCCAAGGCGGATGTCACCGTGGTCCGGTCGGTCTATGTACTCGAGTAGTCCCCCACCATAGCACTAAACAAAGAGGGCGCCAAAGCGTGGCCACCAACACAAAGGTACCAAGGAAATGCGCAGGGTCCAATGAACTCGCCCACGGTCCTCCAGCTACCCCTGATACGGAACGTCAGGAAGGTTAGAAACGTACTTTTCAGGGTTTATGTTGCACAAAGATGAAGAAAAAAGGTGACCGTTGACCGGAAGCAATGTGGTGTAACACCCGGTTGAATAGGAACATGGTTTGTCCGCTGTCCTGGGCCGAACCCCTTCAAACCCCTGATAATTGTGCTTGCACTTGCCTCGTACTGTCGGACAAGAACAATTGAGAATTCGGGAACCCTGAGGTTAGAGGGACATGACAGCGGAAACCTATGTAAAGCTTGCTGTCACCAACTGCCTTCACCAACCAGTAAGTTACTGGCCAACTCAGACGTGCTGCCGACACTTCAAGAGAAGGGAGAGAGCAAAGCACTGATTTGTAACCTAAAGTCAATATAGGTTAGCCCGGTTGCAAAGAGCTGACTGATACTCGTTGGGGCGCGCGGTAGTTGCAATTGGGGAGGATGGAATTAGAGTTCGGTTATGTTTAGCTATGGATAAGTTACCTGTGACTATTAAGATTGCGGGTCTACACAAACATATTGTCTCGCTGGATAGCTCGGCATTGAGCTCCCATTTGCCATTAAGTAGTAATTTATGGTTGTGTGGTAACACATCGAGCGCTTCCATATTATCTTTCAATGGGCCACATTGCTACCACTCTCGATATCGTGAAGCATCGACTCATGCCTCGCTAATAACTGCTGAGGGACATCCCCCCGTGCGGGGGAAGCGCAAGGCAGACGAGAGCAGATAATCAACCCGATTCTTTAGTATCGCGCCCATCCAGGTTGGCTATAGCTTCCGGCTACAATAAACTCACAAAGTATCACTCGTAATATTGTTAGCCTGGCGATGATACCCTAGTTGTAGTAACGTAGGCACTGATGTAAATTTCTATTAAGGGCTTGGACATCCGGACCTTGATCCAGTTGGATGTCATATTTCTCCGGGTTTAGAGCAAACAGTGATTATGAGTAACTAATACCCGGTGACACTGATCGCCCTGAGAAACGTTTCCTGAGGGAAATTTCCACCACCTAGCCTAGGGCTGATATAGAACTTCACCGGCTCCTGTAGTACAATGTTTTATGAGCTAGGTTTATTCAGCAAGTGATCTCATAGATACCCATGTCCAGCGAAAGCGTAGCCTTCACCATTCTTTAGCGTTAGCAAACGGAATGACTGGGAGTTTGCATGTATCGTCTATCACCTAAAAGAGCTCTCGAGGCACCAGTAGTGCCACTCCCGTAATGTTAGAAGGCGGGGGGCTGAGCCCAGCTACGGCTACTCGGATATCCAGGAAACCAATGAGACGGGGAGGGGTTTTGAGTCCGCGCGCCCATTCCTGGCAGAGGTGGCAAGTTATCGTTTTGGTAAGAATGATGCCAAAAAGGGTAAGAAACTTTGACACCTTGAATCTCTGTCCGTCTCATCGCCCTCCCGGATGCCCGAGTGCTGACTCATATTAAACTCTAAAAGATAGCTTTCTATCTACGGCCTGCCCTCTGCGCTCCGACCTTAGCCCTCCCCTCAGGCAATGGAGCTATGTGCCAGGGCAAACCCGCCGGCAAACCCGCCGGCAAAACGACAACTCTCCAGCCCCCAGACCGCTTCATGGGTGAGGGGCAGCAACCGCTGCGGTGCTCGAGTACTCGAGTATTGGGGAATCTACAGGGGTGCAGGCACCTTGTCGCACGAAAAGGCGAGGTCAACTTAAAGTAGCTTGGCGTGCTGTCGGCGTCTGACTGAGACATCCGATACCCGCAGTCAGACACGTGCCAGCCTCAACTGGGGGGAAGGATATTGGCCCAATCGTAAAGTCTGCATCCACCCTAAACCTCATTCCGGTAAACCGCTGTTGCAACAAAACTGACCCCCAACTCAACGAATTTCCAAAGCAAATAAATAATGGAAAAAACAAGTATATTTTACTTCCTATGGTAGACTTACCACTGGCGCTATTCAGAGATCCCATAATAGCAGAAGTTGTTCAAATTGTACTGTACTTGTACTGTATGATCTCAAATAATCGAACCAAGTGCTATGTACTGTACCGGTAGTTGAGAATTACCTACCTCAGAAAAGGGGGCGAAAACCACCGCAGAAAAAGAGCTGCTCTGGCCCCCCGCGAAATAGAAAAAAAACAAAAAAAACAAGACCTTACCAAAGGAGGCAACTCCAACGACATAGCACACGGTTCGATTATTTGAGATCATACGGTATAAAGGGTGTAGGCGGATGTTGTCATGGAGGTTACTAGGTTTAGGGCGGATGTAGACTTTACGACTGAGAGAGGATGTGCGAGTAAGCACTAGGGTACAATCACGTAAGGAAATAATTTACCATGTGGAATGGGCGAAGGGTTGTTGGGTATGTTACTGTAGGGCAGCTGAATATTGGAAATCGTAAAATTGCCGTTGAGCCGACCATGACCTCGTGAAGTGTTTTTTCTTTTTCTTTCGGCTTTAGGCACAATAAGGAGAGTAACTGGAGGGTATTTACAGTCATTTGGGCCATCATGATATCATGGATAATTTTACTTGATATCTGAAGGGGAGCTAAAGCCAACTATAGTCGAGTACCGTATCACACTCTGCTCCGCTAGTGCACCTTTACTTCCAATACCAGTCCTACCGAAATCTCATTCAAGGAGCAGTGATCAAATAGTAACCTGCCCTGGTAGGGTTCGCTACCGGTACTAAACCAAGGTCCTGGACACTTGTACCTTACTCATTGCCGTTGTAACCCCCGAAAATAATCAGAAATCTCACCACCGACGCAGGCGTCCCGGTTGGGCAAGAGAAAATGCGTGGGGCCACCTCGTATTCTTCCAAGTGCAATTGTCCTGAGTATTTCCATCTGGACCCTGCAGTCCCATCTTCCTCGCTCATCGCCATTAAGGCCCTCCTGAGTGCCTTCAATACACTACCGGTACCGATACGCTGCCCCGTAGCCGCACAGCCCCCACTCATAATCGACTGCACATTGGGCATTTAAGGGGGCCGATAGCCCATCCTAGGTACCTAACATGGAGGGGTGGATATATGTAGCTACGTCCATAAAGTTCTCCCACTTTGATTGGTGCCAATACCTGGCTTCGCTATGGCAGACGTATTATTACGTAGCCACAAAATTATCTACGAGGCAGCCGCAAGTTCTCGTGTGAATCGAGAGAGGCAAAGAGTCACTAAGGGAAAGCTAAGGCGAATGAGTCAACTAGAAGCCACTGAGGAAACTGCGACTTTGTCACACTGTGTGAAGAAACGAAGAAAACTGGTTTCATAGAGCTGTATGAGCCTTCACCAGAGCCAATCCGACTCGTACGAGAACTTACGGCTTTCGCGTTGCCCAGAACTTTTAGCCTCCAGAAAGGTTTTGTTACAGCACCTAATAATTTAGTATATAATAATTCACCTGCAATAGCTAAGCAAGGTACATACTCCGCGGACGTGGCTGCATGCCCTCCGTTCCGAATCCCATAGTCGCGCTCTGACTGAGGTATTTTCGGTCCGGGGGCCGGAATAAGACGGCTTCATCTGGCATATCTGCTGAGACACTGTACTACACTCTCTATCCTTTGCTAATGTCAGTATCGTATTATACAGCACGAGCTGTATATTGCGTTTACTTGTATCATGGCGGGGGCACTATTGTGCTGCCTTCTAGGAATGGTGATGAGAACCCGCAGGAATTATAATCTTATGGATAGGTTGAGAATGGTAGGCGTGGAAGGTTTGGCTCACTTCCTGGATTTGCAGAGCGTTATGGTGATTATTAACGTGCACGAGAGTGATTGAGATTAGCAACTATATGGTGCGGTGAGAGGGTGAGGGGAATTGTTTAGTGATCGTTTTTAGGGGGTAAACATTATTAAGGGTAGAATAAAAGACGAGTTGGAAGGTATCATATGATATCCAATTGCTTGCTTCTGAGGCATTTCATGAAGCATCATAGGGGCATTTTTGTGTGCTCGACGTTAGCTTAATACTAGAAATATGGGGAGATGTATTTTATTCATTCTCTACTGGTATAGTATGTCCCCCGACTCACTAGGAGCAGTGTCTCCCCTACAGTACAGAGGCTATGGAGTTTAGTGATGTCATCGTGGTCAAGATACATGCGGAAGTCCGTCCGTGAAAGATAATGGCGAGCGTCTCGAGAGCAAGTAGCCTAGTACGTAAAATCCCTCATGTCCAAATAACCAATAGCTGCCTGTTTGCTATTATAGATTCAACCTCACATCAGTAAGAGAAAAATCATCGTATTTATTAAACCTCTCTTCCCTTTTTAACACACCCAAGTTATACAAGTTGTATTATTAATATCTTAATTAGCAAAAACAGCATCGGTATCTGCTAGCGCATTAAGGGACGGCACAGTACCCCCCACTCCGATTCCCGTCACTGAGTTCGTAGTACGAACTTGGCGATGAAAGAGGTCGACCCCCATCTAGGTTTACATATAAAATTCACAAATACAGTCAACCACCACAAAGTTACACAACAAATTCTGTTCCTCAAAAAGTAATCAAAGGAAAGGGACTCGCAGAGAATTTAACATATAAAATTGCTAGGTTTCTTCTCATCCTGCCAACCACCGGAAGTGGGTGAGTAACGCCAGCCAGCTAGTTGTGGTGCTATGCCGAGATCCCATACAAGCAGACTCTCTTGGCAGTGTTTTTGGGCTCTTCTCTCAGAACTCTAGTACTTAGAATTCCGACAATGTTTCAATTACGTAAATCTCTATGTCAAACTATACCCTCTAAAAAAATCCCTAGATTTTTCTCATGTTGTAGTCAGTAGTCACCTTTTGAGAATCGGCATCTTGTGTGGAAAACCCAGTGGGGGTCCATATCTTTTGTCAACTAGATCGTATAAAATTACTATGTGTTGAGGCATTCTTGGGTAAACAACATGCCACTACATAATATTGCCGATTCCCCAACACGTTCGAATTTCACCGCCCACGCGATACTCTCCCCCACCGATCACAAATATCCAAATTGTCCTGCGACTAATTCTCCATGTGTTACAAAAGACCTTAAAAGGTGAAACTATCCGGATTCGCTTAATTGAAGTTGGTATGTTACGACCACCACCAAAAAAAAAGTAGCTCTGGCCTGGCGACCCGAGTGCCGAGAGAGTGTAGAGCTGCTACATCTCCCGCACGTACTGTACTCGAGTACCGGTATATGAAGAAATGATACAAAGGCGGGAGAGCGCAGGGAGCGTCTTGAGATAGCCTGGGTTAACTTAATTAAGCAGAGTATGCACGATCGATAAATGCGCTTGCGCCATTGCATAATTAAGGGGCTGAATCGTCCTGTCGCTACCGAGGTTCCGCAACTCCTCCAGGAGGATCAAGATCTCGGGCACAACAGGGCTTCGGGCCTGCGGGGTGAGAAAGCAGAGTGTGATGCGAAAATTGACGACGGCAGGATCGCCGGTGGCGGCGGCCTGCGGGTGGCTGGTGGTTAGAGCGAGCGGGTCGGCAGTTACAGGAAAAGTCGGTGAAGACACAGAATTTGTCAGTACCGTGCTTGTACATTCAATCCCAAAATAGAAAGAAAGCACGGCCAAATCAGTTCCCACAGTTGGCCCTTGTGATATCCAGACACAACTGAAGTCAAGTTGCTTATACAGGTTTTGGGCCTTCCAGCGAAAACCTCGGGGTAATACGCTGCTTATTTTCAATCCACTGTACCAGGTGTGTCAGCGTTGAACCATACCAGGAAAACTGCTTTGCCCTGTAATAGGATACCGGTGCCGGGAAGAAAAACTGTTGGTAGACCAAGTTTTCACATTGAAAATCCGTGGGAGTCGATTGATACTCAGTCGCTGTACTGACTACCGGTAGTTTACGAGCCCCCACGCAGGTTAGACCAATCCCGGGAGCACAAAGCTCTTCTTGCCAGTTTAATATCACTACTGCTTGCTGTTCTTTCTGCCAGGGAAGCGGGAGCAAGGCTTAAGAGTACGAAAGAGGTGATGGAAAATAGACCTAAAGGTGCCAGAATAGAGCCGTGGCACATATCATAAGTTGGATCTACCAGTGGAATGCGCTGAGCTTATGGCAGCTCTAAAGGGGAGTGGGTACGAAACTTACAGGAGAGTTTTTGTTTTCCCAAGAAAAAAACATCAGAAATGTATGAAAGCCCCAAGGGATTATCATAAAGAACCGTAACAGTTCTATTAATTTCTCAATGGGTTAACTAGTTAACCCACGAGTCTCAATCTATGCTAGCATTCCTACTTAAGTACTCTTACGCACACTAATTGGACTTAACTCATGGGGCCAAATACAAAATTGCATCCATACAGAAGCATTTCCCTCTTCTCCAGATAGGAACCGTAGTTCACTAAATTATACATATTAAAGTAGAAAAATAGATAGCGCTGCGGTAGACGATAGAGTGAGAGGATTCCCCTGGAACTTGGGCACTGTGTAGGAAAGTTAGGGGAGGTGTCTTCAACAACTTCGCTTTTCTCCCCAAAACAAAACCGACAGTCAAGACAGGCGTACAAATGAAGCATAATCAAAGCATCCTGATCCCTCCATGGATCGCCACACCCATTTCTGTATCTCCGCGCATGCCCATTTTCCTCTGATAGATGTAACCCCATCTGGTAGTTATTAGGGTACGATAGTTAGTCGAGGGCACGACTGGCAGAAGGTCCTGACTGTCGTTTTGTGGAGTTTTCCCGTTGAGTGGGCTCTTCCCACCGTGTGCGTTTTCTTGTGTTGAGTGTGATGGAGGCCTGGCCTAGCACAGGGAAAACTGCTATCGTAGGAGCGCAGCTGTGAAGCTACGTAAGGCGGGCGCCGCGAGAAAACCCCGAGCAAAGAGTGCAATAGCAAACCAAAGAGTGCGTTCGTTGTAAGTGATTGATCCGATGTTCGATGTACAGAGAAAGGAACGCAACATAGAACTAAATACAGCTTGCGGTAGTCATCCACACAGTTAGCCCACTATCACACATCACTGGAAAACCAGCCCCCTCAGGGCACCAGACCTGGTGACAGTCCCAATCCCATCAGTATACCCTAACCTGACATACCGAGACCATGGGGTTGCTCCATCAGGGTGCGCCCTCTACCTGTATTTAGTCTACAACTAGTCGGTCCAGAGCTACTCGTCGAACATCTCTACTCTTCACCACCCAAGTGCTTTCCTCCTGTGCTACCCGCGCTCCCCACTGTCGACGCACGCCATCAAGTTGCTATCATCCTCCGCACACTCCGATATTAACAAAGGAAAGACATGTTAGGAGAATCTTCTCCATCAATGACTAAGGCTTCTAAGATAATCCATCACACTCCCGAGCGATCTGCAATACTCCCCCAACCCCTCGAATCAACTACGACTTCTAACAGTACATCTACTAACCTTACCCCACCGAAGCAAAACCGATCATTGGTTTTATGGACTCCATGGAGGAATTTGCCACTTTGGTTTGTCCGTCGCAGTTTATCGGGTCCAGCTACAGAGTCGCAGGAGGCGAAATAAACGTGAAATGTACTGTAATGAGAACTTATATTCCTTGGGGGGGGCCTTGGGGATTATTTGCTGGGGATGTGTACTGTACTGTACGAGGTTCACTGGGCTTTATAAGGCAGACTATAAGTTGCCTACACCGCAAAATTGATTTTAGGGCAAAAGAGTGTCATGATAGGCAGTGGTCATGTCTTTGCCCTTAAGTCAAGATATGCCACTCGAAAATTTTCTCTAGCTTGCTATATTTCCTATAATAGAATCTAACCCATTTCCCCCACTATTTAGCCACCCATTCACTTATATAGACGGTAATTCTAGGGGTGTTCACTGATGCTAAATGCCCCAACCCATCCACCCACTCAACACAAATTTAATTCGCAGCAACTACTCTATCCAAGGGCTGCTGTACAGATGAGAATTTACTGAATGAAGACATAGTAGCAACCTTCACAGGAGGGTCTTAGACAACGAGAACTAATGCAACAAAAATACGACTCCGATCAGCGCACGACTTTGGGATGAGTGGGGAGGTTCGCTTGTTTGTCTCCCACTAACTAAACAGTATAGACAGGAGTAGATATAAATCATAAACGAAATCATCTCCCTATCCTTCCACTGACCACACATCCATCTTCTCTCAGGCAGTCTCCTTTCCCTTGCGTGCTCCCGTGCTGACAGTGGAAAGACAGCTACCATAAAGACTCCCATAGATCATAGCCTTCATGCATCCGACTCTCTCATTTTCCTTCCGGCGGATATATCAATCTCAAGTACATCCCCGAAGCCTATCCAAACAATGGGACAAGAACCTGAGCATCCCGAGCAGCATCTAACGACCTCCAACAGAGGACGAGAAAAAACCCTTTAACGACACTAATAAGCAGTACCGGTACGGTATGGCTGCCATATCTCTCCGGGGTTGTTCTAGGGGAACATAGGAGCCAAAAATCGGCTTCGCATTGTCGCTTACTTAAGCTACCATACAGTACAGTACTGTACAGTGCTTGGCGTTGAATGAAGGGAACTTCTCACAGTCAAGGAATCCTAGAGATAGAGTAACAGCACTGGAATTTCGATCTACACCACAATGTCAATAAAAAGTCAGAAAAAAAAATAAAACCGTCGTCTCCGTATATAGAGATTTTCACGGGATCTACGGGAACAGTTGTCCGATTTTTACCAACGCACCTAAGTAAGATACAAGCAATTGGATTCAAAACTAGCTGTATCACAATACCTGTAGGTTTCTATCAAATCCAGTAAGGAAAACTTCCTTACTATATTTTATAAGGTTATTTATTTCCTGACCCCTAGACGACGCCATAGCTACTGCCCATCTCACGCTGCACAGCCCGGGAACGAACACTTATTCTGCTGGCAGATGAGCTTGGGGTTTCAAGTCTAAGGTTGAATAGGTATTATGTTAGTAAAGGATGCTATTGATTGTATTATCGGGATAGATATACCCTCTGGGTAAGAGAAACTATAAACACTTGTCACTGACATCTAAATGGCATAACCTAACCTCTTCGTGTGGAAACAAAGGTAGGTTTGGCTGAGGGAATGGTACAGTAGGGTTTTGGAAGGGGGGGTGGGGGAGGGTATTAATTATACATGTATGGTTGAAGGCCTTTAGACACCCCAATAACACATTGACGAGCGCATAATACGAGAGCACTATGATCTGATACAATATTGATACGATATCTTATGATAACCTCGTCCAGTGCATCACGAGGTTGACACCAGTAGCATGTATTCAACATAATAAATCCACAGTACAGTACGAAACCCCCGTCCGGTAATATGCACTTTAGCTTTAGACAACAGGGTGCTAACGCCTTGTCACGTCCTACACTAGCCATGCTATCAGGGAGTTTAGATAAACCCATGCATAGCATGGTGGAAGGCACTGCATCTATGACCCTAACAGTGAAGTTAAAGGCAAGTTTCGCTAGAAGTTCACCCAGCGGATCTGTATTTAAACGGCCTACCAAGCAGGTAACTTAGGGACCGCCATGCCTACTCTCACAACACAACCCGCTTTACATCCCCTCTGCATAAGGCGTTTTCTCCCCTGGTGTCAACTACCCACAACCATTCACACATATTTCAGCACGCCCCGCATTAGCTCTTATACTCGAGCGTAATATCCAGTCAACTGGCCAACTATTCAACCTCCTTCCTCCCGCAAACTATGTACCCCCCTCCCTATCACCAAACCACCAATCACAAAAGATCACTCGCCTTGTATACCTACTTCTTCTAGCACATCCACCCAAGAACGGCCCTGCCTTTTTAAAAAAAAATAAAAAGAGAAAGGGAAAAAAAAAGAAAAGTAGAGAAAAGGAGAGAATAACACCCAGGAAAAATATCAATTCTGCCCGCTAATCTATTATACATACACCTCATAAACCAAACCAACAAGTTTATATCCGCTATAAAAATAAAACAAAAACAAGCGCCAGAAATCAATGAAAAGAGAAGGAATGGAAAGAAACACGAAAAGAGAGAAAACATTATATATCACCCGCGCTGCGAGGTCCAAGTCCTAAAGGAAGGAAGGAAGGAAGGAAGGATGAGGGATGGACTACTAGGCTGAAGTGTACTTTGTCTGGAAGGTAGTAGGCGTGTATATATTGGTAAATGGTTTTGTAGTAGCAGGAGTGGTGTTTGCGCCTGCGCCTGTGCCGACATTTGTGTTGCCAGCGCCGGAGCCAGAGCCAGAGCCAGAGCCAGAGGAGCCAGAGCCAGAGCCAGAGGAGCCAGAGCCAGCGCCGCTGCCTGATCCAGAGCCAGAGCCCGTACCAGTGCCACTCCCAGAGCCGGAGCCGGAGCCGGAGCTGGAGCCGGAGCCCGTACCAGTGCCACTCCCATAGTTACCCCCCCCTCCGCAGCTAGCGCTCGTACCCCCGTGTCCAGCGCCGGTCTTAGTCTTCGTCCCAGACCCCGGGGTAAGCAATGTTTTTGACGGGACGATTACCTCTTGGGTGGTAGGGAACATGGGGCCGTTCCCTGGGTTTGTGGTTTGGATTCCGCTTCCACCTGCAACAGGGGTAGTGGCAGCAATGGTGGTAGGAATAAGTGCACTCCCGCCAGATCCATTTCCATTTCCCGCCAGCGGCGCAGTAGTGGTGGTGCCCGTCCCCTGAGCAATGCTGGTAGCGGCGGAAGGTACTGACGAAGACACAGCCATAGATCCACTCTTCGTCACAACAGGACTTCCATCGCCGCCACTACCAGCACCACCAGAACTGCTACCAGCACCCTGGCCTGAATCGCCACTCCCGCTGCCGGTACTTTTCCCCTTCCCCGGACCAACATAGCACGTCCCAGCGGTTGGGGGTCCGAACGGGATGCCGGAAACTGTCGTGATGGCGACATCTGGTCCAGGATTGGGGTACACAAGAGCGAGCCCAGCCTTGCTTCTGCATTCACCCGTCTTGATACGGCCCGGAAGGTTCATGTCCCCGACAAACATGTCGTCGTACCCCTCTAGCTTGCTAGTACCTGATCCGGTGATCTTGACGGCGGCGCAGTTCATGTAGAACTCGTCACGGTTGCCGGTTACTGCTGTCCAAGTCCTTTGGCAGATGGGTTAGTACTTAATAGAGGAGGGAGCGGGGGAGAAGAAGCATCATACCAAGAAAAAAGAGCATCTCCAGACTGTGTTTCTGCTGGTACGTCGAATGTAAACTTCTGGTCTGGCCCGGCGATGTTACTATTGAGCGCCACGCCCCGAGGACATCCCCCTTGATAGGAACGCAGGACTTTCCAGGTTCCGCCGTTATCAAAGCTTATGGAAGCTTGGCAGCTCCCGCCGCTGTGTGCTGCCATTGCGCCTTCGCCGCCGCCGGGCCCATTGGGAACTAGCCTACTTAAAATTAGCATACACTAAGGAAGACTGATGAGGGAAACGAACTCAAAGAAAGCAGGGGATCCAGCAGCCCATGTTGCTTTCGGAGTCTTGTCGACCGAGGGTTTCAAGTGTAGCCCTTTGCAAGGAAAATCCGCACCCGTACCCGATAAAGGACTATTGTAGGCATTGCCAGTAGCGTCGGTCGCCGCTGGGCCGTCGAGGGGCGGTGGTGTTTTCATCCGACCATGGGCAGAGACTTGTGAGGCAGATATCAAGAAGAGGAGGAGGAGAAGTGGGGGAGGGAGGAAGTTCGGCATGATAATTTCTTGCAAAGAAAAAGAATGGCAACTAGTACTAGTAGGCTACCGGAGGAATGGGAGGAATGAGTGAGCGAGTCAACTTGGAATGAATGAATTGAACAAGGAGGACCCAGAATGGGAGCAGGAGGATAAAGATATACCATGCTCTTGATGGCTGGGGAGAAAGAGGAAGAAGAAAAAACTTATGGAATGAACGTTATCGATTGCTTTCAACGAGCGGTTATCGTTTTCATACACGCGCTCATGGCGAACCAATGGATTGATGGCCTTTTGGATGCAGAACGGGTACCTGTTTCACAAGCGAAACCGTGGGAAAAAGAGACGCTCACAATTCGCTCGTTGCATTCCTTCTCCTCCAGTCATAGACGAACATGTTGCCAAGTTCCGGCACAGTTCAAGTGTCATTATTCATAAACGCTCACTCTCTCCGCTGCGAAACGGATCTAATCACCAACCGATTCAGAACCGAAAACCGGTGGCACTGCTAGCTAGCTATTTTACTCTGACAACAACACTATTCCGAAATCCGAAGGGAAGGAAAACCTTCGCCCCCTTCCCCTTACATTGACATGTACATTCCAAACACTCCACCACATCATCAACCAACCCACAATTGCATTCCACCACTCGTTCCCACCGCTTCAACAGCTCCTCCTTTCCCCTCCCTCCCAACCCCTTTCGTACCATCAACCCTTTTAGTAATTGGCCAGCCGCTAGCAACAGTCTTGACACCTTCGCCGCCAATAGCAATCCTGCCGGCAACGGTGGATGCCGTCAATACCCCCTCAAAGTCGGCCGGATACTTCACGTTGATGCTCCCGCAAATGGTCTCGTGTTTCGCGAATAATCCCAACCTACCGGCCCCTAGCTCCCTTTTGAACCTTAGCTCTGTGCTGCCTTGCGCGGACACGGTGCTGAGCTGTGCGTTACGAGCGTTTGTCGGTATGACGGTGGATCTTATGCTTCCGCTAGTGGTCCTCAGCGATAGCGCGTGGCCAAGGAGGTATTGGCCCCTGATGCGCCCAGCTGTTGTGTTAATTTCTGTCTCGTAAGCCCTCTGCGGTAGGTTTGTGTTTGGGAATGAGGTTTCTATGTTGCCAGATATTGTAGTGGCTCTGTAGCTTGCTATACTCTCCGCATGTTCTTGGGGGAAGACGGCAGATTTTATCGCTCCACTGTATTATATCATTAGTCAATGGCTAATGCCGCAGTTTGGATATGGAGGTAAGCTCTGGGGGAGGGGGGGAGTACGAGGTAGCATATAACTCAACCGACTTGAACAAAGCAAAATCGCCACTAATTGAGCCGCTAACGGTGGAAATTTTAAGCCTCGATGCCTCTATTCCAAAGGAATCATTAAGTGTTATGTCGCCAGCGACAGTCTTCAATTCAAGCAACTCTGCCACCACCAGGTCGCAGGTCGGCTCAACCGTGATTCCCAGCGTCTCGGTATAAATTCCAGTGCTCTGCGTATAGGGATTACTGAGTGGAATAGAGATGGTAGCGGCAATCGTGAGCCAGGACAACTCCGACCAAGATCTTCGTGGCTTTGTCTATTGAAGAACTCTTTTAGTGTTACCGTGTGTTCAGCCCTGTGCAAGCACAGCCCACCAACTGAGCCAAATATTGAGGAGATGCTTAAACTGCCATACCCTGATAATGACCCCATCCTTGACAGCCTGGATTTCAATCATACCCTCCACATCCCGGTGGCTCATCTGCATGTCCAGGTCTATAATCACGCTCTCGCTCTGTTCTTTCTTCGGATCGTAAGACTTGACCCTGACGTTCCCCTTGACCGTAAGCTTTGAGTTTGGGTACTGCTCCTGCCGGAAGATCAACTCCCGAGGGGCTTGAAGCGTCCATCTGTGCTCCCGCTTATGGGGTATCATCGCAGGGCGTTGGAAGCCCTAGTCATCATCAACATCGTGAAGTTTCCCCCTCTCCAAAGAAAAAGCAAGGAAAACGGTACCGCAAAGTGAGACATCCTCGGAAAGATGATGCAAGCGACAACTAACGATAACAGCCTCAACAATAATTTCTAAAGGCAAGATCTTAGTTGTAATTCTTTGTACTGGTCGAGGTGGATAAAATGATATTGATAGTGATGGTGGTGGTTGTGGTTGGTATTTATGGTAATTTGTGGGGTCCGGCTGTATTAAAGGACTCTTTGGCCCGCCGCCTCCCATTAATGGCATTAAATTAGGCATTGTCAAGTTCCAACCCCCTACTCGAACACAGTACCATACCAACCACCTTGAGTGACTGTTCAACAAATTTAACACGCCCACCCCACAAATACTAGGGGGGTTTGCACGAGAGAGAAACACATAACGATTTGGTAATCATACGATCGCTAGACACGGTAGGATACAGTATTGACCCTCTCCTTATGATCGAAGTTAAGTCATAAGTTCAATTAAATAACCTGTCCCCTCCCCCTCGGGTACTGGCACATTCGCCGTCCAGGGCAAGAATCGCCGCAGTCAAACCTGGAAGACAATACCGGTTCTGGAGCACGCCACTACCAGAAGCAATCAACTTCCCCAAAAAATGAGAAATCACCATTACAGCGTAATTTAGTCATGATGATGATTTGGAGGCAAGAAACTTCGAGATCAACCTCGCACCGCACATCCCGCTATTTCCGAAAACCTGTACCGGTACCCTACCGTACTGTACAAGTACTCGCGATTTCGGAGCGTTTTTAAAAAAGACTGGGTCCGCATGAGGTTGCATATGACCT
>QOVD01000336.1:0-20139 GCA_003521225.1 Tuber microsphaerosporum | reverse complement strand
AACGTTGACTATTCCGTAATTACCGTGTGTTGTCGCGCTTTTCTAGTTACAGAAAGAGAAGGGAGACTTATATGCAGAAAATTCTGCACGCCAAGCTATCTACAATACAAGGGTTTTAGTGAGCCCACAAATATTCGCTCGACTGCTAAAACTACCCTATGATACTGCCCCAGGTCACACCGGTACCCTGGATTACTTCCAAGATAAGATTATCGGGATGATGGCTTATCATATTTATGCCCGCGCAGCCTTATCATCAATATTTGGTTGAGGCTTATCAACCAACCAACTGATCCCGTGATTTAAAAATATTGCATCCTTCTCGTCTCCTAAATCCCATTTGTTCCCTAAAAACCAAAAAGTAAATTAAAAAATAAGCCAGAAGAAAAATAAATTCGGGATGAGACAACTAAATCGTGACCAATCACTTTCAGCCCCATATCCCTTCTCAACGAGATTTTGAGGAATGGCGCCGCAGACCCTGGGGTATTGTCTACAATACTACTGTTTAGGATAAAATTATATCCGAACAGCCAGCGCCATATTATAATGGTCTATGCCTTGTACCTAGGTACAGTACTTGCCGTTTTCAAAAGTATCCGGATGCCTTGGCGCCAAGGTTTGAAAATTCAGGTGGAAATTTGGGCATCTTGGCGCCAAGGCATGCGGATACTATTGAAAACGGCAAGTACAGTACGGTATCAACGCCTGGCTACCGTAAGAACCGGAATAATTGGGCTCCAAACTCGGACGTTGGAGTTGCCCCTCCTAGTAAAATATATTATATTTTTCTTTTGATTTGTCTCAGGGGAGGGTCAGTTTTTTTGGGGGTGACCCCGCCCGTTACCCAAAGAGAGGGGTTCTGAATATCTTAGTGTGAGGCTCAATTATTCCAATTCTTGTGGTATTCAAGTGCGTCAATTAGAGACGGAAAACTCCTCCCATATATCACGTAAACTCTTATGTGACGTATTGGACCGGGAAGTAGGTCTGATTAGGGAGCGAGTTACAGTGCCGGTAGTTAAAACGCACCAAACAAGTAGAAATCTAGAAGCCCCAATCAACGCCCAACGCTGGGAAGGAGAAACCCGGAAGAACAGGAGGTTCCTAATAGCGCAGTGTTTTAGATTTGCCCTTTTCTCGAGCTGGATCTAGAGGTTTGATTTTGTCAAAAACTCTAAAGTGAGGTTTTGAGCAAAGCTCACGCCTAAATTGATTCACTCCTGCATCTGACTTACTTCGCGGTCCAATGCGTGAGCTAGGACTACCGGTGTCCCTCTATCGTGGCGTTTATCGGGGCATGACCCATGCAGGCCGGTTTCCGTTAGTACGATATTCTATTCGAGTACCAGTCCCGTAAGAATTGGAATAATTGGACCTCACACAGGAGTGTTGGAGCTGGCTTCCCTAGTAAGATCTGTTATATATTCCGTTTTATGGTCTTAGCAGAGAACTGAAAGCCAGTTTTATTTCCCAGTGATTCCCACCCTCCATCCGGGGAGGGGAATTCTTGACGGCTCAATTCTCATAAAATCGGGGTATTTGCCAAAGGGTTGATATCGCGTACAACAAACGAATGGGCTATATAGAGCCTCAAAGCCCTACCGGTACTGGTGCCGGCGCACAATACCGGTAACCGTCCCACAAGTATCTGGTACCAGACATCGGAACGTTTGGGTCTGAATTTAGTATGGGCGCTGAGATGCGCACAAACAATCTGCCATACAAATTTCTGATGCCCGTATTCGGGTACTTCATGCCGACTACTCGGGCTCGGGTATACGTCGTGGTAGAGAACTACGCGGATGATTTTCTTTATAACTAAAGAAGGGTGCTCGTTCCATGGAGGAGCCGCATGCTGTGCTGCGCCTCAAGTGCATCCTGATTGGTTAATCCGTTGATTAGCAGTTGGTTGAGGCGAAACCCGTGAAAGAGCTCGGGACGGCGAAAAGCCCAATTTCTCCAATCTCATGAAGATTTTTATTAAGGAAGGCGTTATATCGTTTTCTGAATTTTATTAGCGCTTCTGAGTGCACCATAATATTTCCACGTTAACTAGGCCCGCTAGATCACCGGAAATGGGGCGACTCATTGAGAAGGGACTTGATTTTGCTCGTCCTTGTTGGTGGGTTGGTGGGTTGATTGATTTGCACTGCCCAGTTCATTGCGACTTGAATGCTGTATGCGCTCATAGAGGCTCCCGTGATTACTAGGAGCGCACATGGTAGAGGGCTTCTGGAGATTTCTTCCCTGACGGTAGCCTGTTTAATTTAGTAGACTACCGGTACTCGAGCAGTAGGCATCCAGGGGACAAGTAAACGCAATGCCATAAGGGGGAAATCCGATTGAGTATTCTCATACCGGCATTCTTCGCTGGGACGTGGGTATTATTCTTGACCAAGGCAGTCCAGCAACCGTTCCACCAGGATGACACCAGAGCAAAGTTCAAAATAAGTTGATCTGTAGTCAGAGAGTCAAGTATATCGGGAGATGTAGAGCGACTCTGCATAGCCAATACCGGTGCTCGAGCATGAGCCAAAGTTTAGAGCCTCCGGAAAAATCAAGACGAGTCATAACCATCCCCGACCGTGATTGTAAAGATGATAATAACGGCCTCCTAGAATCCCAACAGAGTCTTGCACACACACACGAAAAAAAAACCCCCCTGGGGGGACACCTTTTATATGATAAAACCCAGAAAGCCCAGGTGACTCAATCCCAGGCTATCCCATCAAAGCATAATGCCCACGCAACGCCAACACTCCAAGTTCTCGATAAGTTGCCTGGCGGCGTGCCCTGAACACTTGGTGATGGAAGAAACCGTATCGTCGGATTAGCGCACAAGTTCTTGCCCGCCGTGGTTCTTAGAGCCCTAAGTAAGTGAAAGGAGTTACACTTCGCTGGAGCCTAAGTTGATATATCAAACGCAGGGTGACTTTTTCAAAAGCCCTTATAAAGCGACAGGCGAATGGAGTATAAAACTTGCCTTGTGATAGGGGCCCCCGTTCTGTGCATGCTGTATGAGAGTCTTAGGGGGCGCCATGTTCATATCCTACGTAACGGCAGATTCAATGCCAAGTTCGTCACCGGAACGTTGCCTTCCAATTCTCACCCATAAATCACATTTCATGATCATCATCCCTCCCCACTTTAGCTTAACCTCTTTGCCAACTCCCTTGCGCCTGGCACTCACTTTGGCCTCCGTTGCCTAACTAAGCCCTTACAACTCCAGACGCGCCTTTGATAGACATTACTTCAAGCAAGGGCAATGGAAACAGCTTGAGCTATTTTTCCTTCTTTCCTTCGCTTTTTCTTTCATTTGTCAGAAGGCTGTTAAACCTAGAGAGCTGAAGATGGAAGATGGCGCAGACCTAAAAACTATGCTTGTTCTGCTTACTCAGAAATGCGGTAGGGCTGTAGGTGATTGGTTGCAGTTTGCAGGTTGGGCGAGAGGTGCATTTGTGGGAGAGCCCGGTGAGCTTGTAGGCTAATGCCGGTACGATAGGGTCATAGGTAATATGATTGCTGGAAGGGTGTTCTTTACCGCCGTTCTGATGTAACGCCAGAGAGATAACTATGGCTTGAAATCTGTACTCGAGTACTGAGAGGTAGCAATATATGCCATCTCTAGGCTCCTGCACTACCGCTCTATCAACTCCCGTAAATTCTAGGTTTGCTCAATCCTCCACTATTATTTGTGTGGTTGCTACTACTTGTACCACAATCCAACTCTGGCAACCCTCCCCTGCCCCCTCAACCTTTCCCACTAGTCATTAGCCCCAATTACCCGTACTTAAAACCGCCGCCGCACGAACACAGTAACTTATCATATCACAATTCCAAATCGCAAAACCTCGATCCTCCCCCAAGTAACAGGCGGGACATCACCCTACTTTTCCCCTAACGACACTCTTATGGTTCGGTGATCTTTTTGTAATGCCCCCTTCACAGTTCTCCTGTGTAGATTGCCTTATCACAGCGTTCATACTCGAACCCATCTGCGAAGCGAGGCGCGGCATCACAAAAAGCACAACCCACCCAAATCCTCACACAGTATCTCCCACTAAATCCTAAGGCTACTTGTACGAAGGGCCTGATTTTTCAAGAGCTACCTATTGGAGCGAAAGGGCTGGGTGTAACGTTGTGACATCAATAATAACGACTGGTGATCATTCGGGAAAGTGCTTGAGTGATCTGACTGAGTAATTGACGAACAAACGAGGATGAGAGTCAGGCCAAGCGAAGTATAAACTGTGGAGCTTATATCATAGATATTTCCGTATGATGGCAGCCTAGAGTAAAGCCTGGAAGAAACCACGGAACAAAAGAAAAAATGGATGTTCTATGTATGATTGAGGAGCTGCGGCACACTTTACCCTGCCGTATTTCATACGTTCTGTCTGACAACACTTCCGAGATTTCCCCCCCCCCAAAAAAAACAAAAAAACGTTGGTGATCGTAGCTTGCACCCGAATTCAAGTGCCTGCATGTATGATACGAGTTGGATTTGACTTCTTCTAACAGTTGCCCTAGGCATCGATGTCGCCTCCGGATGCGGGGATTTCTCGTTTTGGTGATCATTCCAGCCATCCCTTGGTTCTTGCGGGGGAGGCTGAGTAACTTACCGGGCTTGCAAAGAAGCAGCTTTTCCCGCTCGCACGAAGGGATTTTCGCGATAAGGGTTCGGATCGGCCCTGCAAAGTCTTCCTTCGTATTCAATCGATAGTAGTATCTACTATAAGCCGGTGGTTAAAACAAAACCCCTCACAGCAGTGGGGCTGTGAAGCAAGCAAGCAGGTAAGTAGTGTCGATAAAATCTAGGATTCTATAGAAGGTGTCCCCAAGGCTATTGGTCATAGGCAGGTAAGTGAATTAAGTAAAGGAGTGAAGAGAATAAAAGGGCGCCTCGGAGAAGGGAAATAAAAAGAAAATAAGAAAATAAGAACTGTCAGGCGCGTATTGCGGTTGACTACGGTAGCCTGTGCGATGAGATAGGTTTGATTCGTGCTCGGGGAGGAGGTTGGAAAGCTGAATTTGATATGATATAACTTTAGGAGCTGTGGAGGGGGTTCCAATTGAACGAGTTGAGAATGAGCAACGACACCATTAGAGTTGTACATTGTACCTGAGTTGTTGCACAAAGTGGTTAGTATATGCCTACGGTATAGTGGAGTACTATAGTTTTCTTCCCCAAACCACCATCCGGCTTTCTGATGTCTACCAAGCCCCATTTTTTCCAAAGTGCTTTCCTCTAGACTTCCCTCCCAGGAAAATCTTACCGAACTTTTTTTCCGATTTTTTCATCCCTGCCCGAGTACTACATCTCTTTCGAGCCTTGTCCGCAAAATCCTGAGGACGGAAATGGGGGCAGGCGTGAGCTTAGCTTCTTCTAGATCAAATGCAGCCGGTGCGGTACGCTCCGATGATCGTACTATATTTGCCTTACAAAACCTACTCAGCAGGTTTGACGGTGCGGGGCGGGAGAGCATCAGAGAAAGGAAGGTTCGTACCAGTAGCACTCAGCCCCGGGTTTTGTAAGCAAAAGAGCGTTACACACTTCAAAGTCTTGCGACTCGAAAAGCCCGCACAAACGCCCTTCGACCCCTGGCTGAATGCCTCTATTCACAAGGTTTTTGGACTTTCCATGCGCTTTCGGTTTTATTATGCCTTGAACGTTTGAAGTGTTGACCTGGAAATATTAACGCTTTTTAGTTGCTGAATTTCGTGATAGTGGTTACTGAAATATTTAGCACGAGAAGGGAACTGGTACCAGTATCCCATGTCCATCATAGGGCAGCATCCGAGTAAACTCTCGGGGAATGTGATCGGAAGGGCTGCCTATCAAGCAAGCTACCGGTACTTCAGGATATGTCCGTAGACTTCACACAATCGATCCGTTGGACAATTGACCAGCCCCGGCTACTTTCCACACAAAAGAACAACAAGTGGTTGGGGGTCCACCCCGCCTGATACCGTCTTAAAATATTTTATTTCAGCCTTGTTCTTTCCTTCGCAACTTAATTGGCACACAGAGGAATTAGCTGCAACGAAAATAGCCCTACAGCATCCAAGAGCGTTCGGTTCAACCAGTAAGCATAATGTGTCAGCCCAGACTGACCAAGAGTAGAAGAAAGGTTGGAGAGAACCGAGTTACGAGTAAGTTTCTGTGGGTTGGGGGAGTTGCACAGGAACGGTACCTTCCGACAGTAACCGAAAAGCGTAAGGAAGGAAACCTCAAGGCAACAACCAAACGTCCGAAACAGTGGTTGCCTGAAGCTCAATAATTGAACTAGCCTGCAATACCAAACAGCCATACCCCCTTATTCAACTGTCCCCGCCTGAAGGTGCCGAGCGTGACACCACATGAGAAGCGTAACACTGCATGAGAACCTCCACTTGAGTGCCGTACCGGCATGTGCGCAACCCAAATTGTCAGAGCAGCGGGATGGTGGGAGGCGCTGAGGGAATAGCGAATCAAGGCGCACCACCCCCGCGTAACTCAACAGGAAAGCGCGAGCGCAGCGGGCCAATCCCCCCCCGACCACCGCCCAATTCAACTCCCATATAAGATTCCACCACCCCCTACCCAACCCAACTCCTATGCAACGATTCTACCGCCTATCCCCCATCCCCGTCCCCCATTTCCATCCCTCGTCCCCCATTTTCGTCCCCTACCTTCTATCCTCCTCCTATCTCCCGCCATTCAATACGGGGACTCTTCCTTTCGTATGGGAGCAAGAGAATGCGGCACTCTGAACATTGTCGATGGGTGAAATGTATGGTCCGCTTGCCAACTTGCGAAGTATGTTCACACGAAAGGTGCTTACGACTGCGAGGATCTTGGCACCTCTCTTCCAGATACGCCGCGAATTGAAGGGCAACTGTGGCTATGGAAACTAATCAACAGGTTAATAAGACGATAGTTGTCGCTGGGAGGGATGGAGGAATACTATTCCCTTTCTCTTTTCCCTCCTTTTCTCTTGATGCTGGGAGTCATACCGTTGGTGGGGTGGGGTGGATGAAAGACTAATGGCCCTTCGGGGGAGATGTATCCTTTTTTTATTTTTATTTTTGGTATGTTGATAGTTCCCGCATTTATTTGATCTCTTTTCGGCACTCCCGTTAGCCCTTTCATTGTGTTGTACACGACTGTGCGCGTACTGCTACTGCATTTGGCGTAATTTGGGCTTGGGAAGATAGTGCCTCACAGTACTCATCCGGTCACTTGCTGGTCGTTCGCACTGCCACACTCTCCCATCCACACACTCGCACCCGTGTGCTCCCCCCAATGCCCATGTTCTTTCCACCCTTTGACACTGGACCTCTCAGATGATTGCCATCCTCGCCATAGTGCAGTTATACTAACTTATTTATCTAGTAAATAGATGATATGTACAAGAATATATAAGATGATTACTTTTTACACAAGGCCACCGGGCAAACCAATAAGTTACATGAGACGAATGAATTTTGGGGGAAAAAAATCAATTAAATCGGAGCGCAACCAGGCGATCAATCGGCATGCCAATGATCAGCGAAAGAAAAAAAAGGGTCACAAAACGCTAAGCAGAACAAAATCGAGCAGAACAGAACAAAGCAATAGCGAAAAAAAGGCAACGAGGAAAGATCAGGAAATAAGACAAAAATAAGCAAGAAAAACAAGAGACGAAAAAACAAGACGATGCAGAAAAGACTAAAAGGCGGAGACAGAGATATTAAGTCGAAAGATGGAGAAAGAAGCTGTAACCCAAAAACAAAAAGAGAAGAAGAAAAGAAAAGAAAAAAAACCCCTTTTTTGAAACTTCCCCTTCGCCCCCTTCCCGCTCTCACAAAAAATAACCTTCCACGCCTTCCCAAAACTCCCCGACAAGTGGTGGACTTCCCGATTCTTCCTGCGCTACTGGTTGTTGATTCATATAAGCGAAAGGTTGCTGATCCTGCGAAAGTTGCTCATATCCGGTAGTCATCGTCGGGGAACCTGCGCCGGCGTTGGAGGCACTGGAATATGGGCTCATCGTGGTCACGGACCTACGCCCACTCTTCTTCCCGATTTGATCTCCGTGTACACCACGCAGGTGTTGGACAAGGTTGTCCTTTCGTTTGAATCCGGCTTCACCTACTCGTTCGCAGCCCTCGTGGTGGCAATTGAAGAGCTCCTGGCGTTCCCTGGCGGCGATCCGCTCTCTATGCACTGAGCTCTTGTGGCGCTTGAGTTCCGCTGAACGGCCGAACGTTTTTCCACAATTATATTCGGTGCACTGATAGGTCTTCTTGGTTCTACGGGGGAGGGGTTTACAATTAGAATGGGTTCTTCAATAAAAATGGGTTTTCGGCATGGTCGTTTCTTTCTTTCTTATGGGCTTTTTCCCCTTTTCCTCTTTTTTGGGGTGGGAAAGAAGGGAGGGGGAAAAAAATGAAAGATAGAGAGACTATTGCGAAGGGATTTTTTTTGGCGATCTAGAACTTACTTTGTCACTTTTTGGTCTTTGGAGTTCCCGTCTGAGTCGTTGGTGTACTTTTTCGAATAGGTTACCTGGCTGGCTGGTGAGTTTTTCGATCGTCCACGGCCGCTCCCGTTGTCGCTCGAGGCATGACCTCCCTTGGTACGAGATGAGGTTGAGTAGCGATAATCGCCCAGCTCTAGTTTTGGGATGAGTGGTTCGAGGCTGGTGGAGTACCCCGGAAATTCCCGGCTGGGAGTAGCGTTGTTTGCATTAAATGCGCTGTTACTTTTCTCACTTTTAGTCTCGTTTCGTTCCTGTTTTTTCACGACCTCTCTTTCGCTTTTTCTATCTCTCACAAAAATCCTATCAAAGATGGGGCTTAACTAGTATTTACCTCTCGTGACCTTGAAACGATCTAGAAAGCACAGCATTTTCTTTGGTATAATTTTCGTCTGCAAGGTATCCATCCATGAGACCTGTCAAATTTTCAATAGGATCTTCATCTATGCCCCAGTGTGGCTCCGAAGGAAAACCCCCAAACTCAAAGCCAAAGGACGCTGCTGCCCAAGTGTTGTCGATTGGAGGTGGAGATAAACTGTAGCTCGAGTTGTTGACCAATGGTAAGCTGCAACTATATCGCTGGATAGCATCCCTGTGGCTAGTCGAGGTATGAGAGTAGGTTTGAGATGCCTGTGATGAAGATCCTGCACTGCTTGTCGAATCGCAAGCATATTTCTGCGCTGTGGGTCTATCCATGTTATCGGAGGGGTTATAAAAGTTATTGGGAACTCCGGCAAAGCTTCTTGACATGATATTATGGCGTAAAGTTCTCGTTTTTAAGAACGGAATTCGTGAAGGCGCTGGCGAGATGAGTGGTGATTTTGTATTTCCTTTCTTGTCTGTTCGAGCTGGTGTTTAATGTGTAGTTTTTCAGAATTTGTAGAGTGATTTATAGAGCAGAAAATTAGAGAGGAAGTCCATGTTCTTAAAGCACACAATACACGAGGCCAGACTGCTGCCTTGTGAAGTTCCTCGCCCTGCGGGATGTGTTCAGTGTAAAATGAAAAAGAATCAGCCTTCTGTCCCTTTTAAGTGCAAGTAAAACAATAAGATTTATCTGCCTTAACGGAAATGTTCGAGCTGGTCCTGCTTGCTCTGAACAGCAGCGTTGCCTGGTCACACCCGAATCTAGGCTCCAGGGTGACCTCTGGTCCAGGACTCTTGTTTTTTTTTGATTTTTGGAACATCTTTGTCTTACATTCTACAGCATCTGCTAGCATCTCTTACCAGCCGAGGTCGTCTCTGATACCCTGGTCGTTTTACTATTGGAAAAGTGTGTATTGGAAAAGGAAAAAATAATAATTGTGCGTTTTCAACTGAGTTGGAAGGCTGGGGGGACGGACAATGTAGAGACGGACAACAAAGCTATTGTCTGCTCAGCCCCATGCAAGCTACACCAATCACACACCACGACCGAGAAAAAAAAATATGCTCCGTCGGACGTGCGCCCTCGTACAATCCTCGAGTACAATGTCATCGCGCTGGGGTTGGAGTCTGTAACAGACCACAAGGCTTCGGCTACCTTACCAACGTTCGAAGGATAAGTGGCAACGGAGGCTACCAGTGCGCCATAGAAAAAGCTAGATCGAGGGCATCTACAATACTCCTGCGATGTACTCGAGTACAGTACTAATGCCTCCCCAACTTTTTTACCCCAACGTCCAGGGTGGTTTCATACGTATAATCTGCCTTCCCCTCCTGTCTTCGAATTTCTGGGAAAACCGTTTGCTGACGCCGAGAGCGGGGAGGCTGCGAGTCAGTGTGAGTCGACTTGAGCCTCTTGATTGCCGACGTTTTCCCTCTTTCGGGAAGGTTTTTTCCGTTTTGATTGTGCTAGTCTACTCGAGTAGATAAAAACCAACCAAAAAGCAGCTGGAAATGTGCACAAAGCGTCACCTGGGCTAAACTTGGCTCTTTTTTTCGGGGCGACCCCATTGTGCTGGTCGGAAGCGTCCGGTTCGCAAAATGGTATCTGCTCCATGCTTCAACGCTTCGATGTCTGGTATCGAAAATAGGTCGCCTAGTGACCCTCATAAACCGTGAACCTTTGAATGGTATCCGAACGGGAACTAGCTCCTTCACAACGGCACTACTCGCCATACTAGATGTTTCAACATTGTTTTAGTCTTATTGCTTATAGTAGAGCGTAAGATAAGTTATAGGACCGGTGTTAGATTAAAAATGGAGGCTCTGAGGTTCTAGGAATTGTAACTCGAAAACGTTCCTGTCCCTTCGAGTCTATCGATCAGGATAGCATTGTAGATATCCGGCACCACAATTGTGACTCATGTCGAGTGAGGATCGTCCCATCAGCCCCGTGAATTCAGGGCGAATTAGGAAAAAGGAAAAGTCCCTCAATGTTGTCATATTTAGGTCCTGATATCTTCCCGTCTTCTCTTCCTGTCGGACAAACTCCCTTTATCGCCAACTGCACAGTTGAAACACTTAGCTTACCTCTGTTTTTATTTTTCCATCTACGAGAATGCTTCCGCTCGCCCTCATGACTCAATTTAACATCTTCTATCTTTATTGGGGTGTCTCATTGTTCATTTAATAATAAACAATATCGTTTCTGGGGCTTGAATCTGCCACCGCTTTTATTCCTAACTAAACTCGGTACGCGAACATCATAGGTTATCAATCGTGTGACTGACCAGGTACAGTACAATTCATTGTGCTGTGAATCTGTGGCACCGGTCGGGACGTCTCTAACCGAGTGTTTGGAGCAGAACTACTGGCAATGACAACACGTCATTTGCCAACCAAGATCGACTGCCCGACAAGTCATATTATCCCTACGGTTTCAGGCCAATGGTTCTAACGAAAACTATTATTAAGAGGGGTCTCCCTGCCTGTGAATCGTGCACTTTTCAACCGACCAGATCTCATTAAAACTTGCGCCATCTAGCTCATTGGAATGCAGATTTGACAGGCCAGTAGCGTGTGCGGGAATGAGATTTTTTCCAGCGCGGGAGAAGACGCTTTAGAGAAAAATAATAATCGCATTGTATCCCGGGTTACGTGCGAAATAGATGGACGTGCGAAGTGCCACATCGCGAGTGTGGCTTAGGAATAGTTTACGGGGGCAGTCCCCAACCTTCTTTTCCTCTCAGCCTGGTTTCTTCGGGGGTCCTATCATACAGATACAAGTGTGTTGTTCTAGGTGTCCTGCGCTGGTTCGGGCTGCTACGGGGGAGCCATGGCCCTGCTCAAAACCCTCTAGGTGCGGTTGGGCGCTTCCACGTTATGGTCCCTACAGGGATGGTTGGGCGAGATCTCGTTTGCACTTTCTCCAACCACCTGAGCGGTACTGTCGGTGAGGAGTCCTGGGTCCTAGGGAAAGGGAAAGAGTGAGAGTGAGATGAAGTGTTAGGGGTAGAAGTAGCTGGAATATCAAACATCAGGGGAAACAAAGTGTGGACTAATGGTAGTCGTAGTTTTGTAAATATGAAAGTTTAGCCGGATTCTTTTTTTTTTGCCTTTTGCCCCACGTCTTAGTTGTGAATCTGGGAGCATTCTGGGGATCTGTTCTGCCTATGAGATCCCTGTTATCAAAGATTTAACACGAGTGCTTGATTAATTTTCTTACGGGGGAGACTGGTTCGCTGGATTTGGATCTCATGCAAATAAAGGAGGCGTGACATGGAAGCCACATGCACTGTATCTTGGCCCAAGCCCAATGATTTCAAGAGCCTTGTATCAGGTACGGGGTCTGATATCATAGTGTATAAATAGCTAAAGGTTTGAAGGAAGAGGAGGGGGTGAGATAGCCAGCCTGACTATAACTATAAAACCCCTCCGAGTATCAACATCGTCTCGGGGAGTGGGCTAAAGGAAACCTGAGTGTTTCTAGGAGGGTTAGGGTTGTAGGCTCGATTCTCTGATAATAGAATAGTCTCTTCCGGTATTAGTCCTGCAATAGTGATGAGGGCCAGGGCTCGCTCTATCAATTGACCTCGTAATTACCTCAGTTGAACTGAACTCGGTGGCGCGCACTGTTATTGTTTATTAGTTTGCTTGAACCCTCATTTAGAATTGGTTATATCACCTAGCTTTTAGAAACCATAATTAGGTAGCTGCTCGCGTTGAACTCTTGAGTTAAGCCTCGAAAAATTAACCCATACCTTCAGTAGTACTGAGCACCTAGGGTTACCGACATACAGGCGGTCATCGGCATCGGGCCAACCAAAAAAACAATATCTCGGAGATGGCAAGAGCATGCATAGTCTCAGGGCAAGCAGGTAGGTCGTGGCGGAAATTATGCATAGGCATACCGAAGCAGATTCAGGGGCAGTAGGAAGGCTGGTGCACCGAGTGCGGGGGCTGAACATACCCCTAGTGAAAAAGACAACCCCACTCGAGGATATCCCTATTAATCACATAGTACATAAGGCTGTAGTTGTACTGAAAGACCACCCGTCTTGGTGGAGTATCTGCCGAGTGTTGGTGAACACAGCTCCGGAATCTTGGTTTGGTCATGCAACGGTAGAATTGGAACCTTAGGCAATACTAGTACGGTGTTGGCGTTCCTTTGCGCACTAGAACCTAAAAATTTATCTAATTCCTGTTAGGCAATATCTGGTATCTCACCTGGCAATTGAGGATTAGTATTCCCCAGGCCTAGCCTTGGGATTTTGCTTGCTGAGGTAGATATAGAGAGCGATTGGTCCTTAGCGGGGCGAGACGAACTCCTTTGGTGACCTTTGTTCTGGTATCTCTTAGGGGTCAGTCATCCCAAGAGCCCTTCTCTAGGCTGAGGCTAGCTCGAGTTTAGTCGGCGGCAGACTCAATCGGCGGAGGGGTTTACCCCTGCCCAGTAGTGATCATATTCATGGATGATCACTCGGCATCGGGTAGGGCTCGAACGGTAAGGTACAGTAAGTTACCATACGATACGATACGGTAACGTACGGTAATGTACGGTAAACTTACCAGGCGCCGTTTACCGACCGTCATAAAGCTTCAGATCATGATCTTGGATCCTAGTGAGATGCCCATATCTTGCCAAGAATGCCTAGCCTAGTTGATACTCTGCGGGGAGTTGATTACTTCAACTTGACGTAAACATATGCGATGGAAGACAGGATCACCTGACATCAGAATTCAAGGGGGGAGATGCCGTTTTCCGGTATCTTACCTTCCTAGTGTAATTTACGGTAATTTACCGTATGGTATCAATCGTGTAAGGTACGGTAACGTACCGTATTATTCGAACACTAGCGTCGGGTCATGACTTAGGTGGTGGGCGGGATGTTTGTCCTCTACAGTGCCGATAGTGCCGAATTTCCCTACATTCTGATAAATCCTCGTTAGAAGGTGTGGGGGTAGCCCCATTTTAGTGGTGGCGGCAGCATTGTAAATGGTTTCGCTGTTCCCAACAATGCGACTTCAGACATGTCCAAGAGCCTGGCAGCACACAGGCTATCACGGCGAGGCTGTCAAATGTAGGGAGCCAACTGAATGAGATGAATCCAGTGAGTCTCCTGCAGCATAGTTTTCAGGGCCTCGTCGTATGTGATATTCTACCAGGCTAGAGGAATCAATTAGATAACACTTTGGAACACCCGTTTATCACTTGAACCACTAAATAGTTTTAGTCTGATGCACTCGTGTCGCCTGATTAAGCTTTTCTTTTTGGTGGTGCCGTAGCAAAAAGGGCACGACTTCGATCGGTGACATGAGCCCTCAGGCATCTTTCTTAAGAAAGGCAACAGGTGGTTAAATTAAGCTTCATTGCCATTTCCTACTAAAGCTGGGCCCCGCGCTATTCTTGGCAAATATACACCTACAAGGAATCGTTACCGCAAGGGAGTGGCAGGGGAAAACAGGACGACCTGGACGGGGGAACTTTACGAGTGATATTTCATGCACGTGGATCTACCCAAGCTAGTCTCCGGAACTGAGCAGATAAGCGGTATGAAAGTACTGTGCTGATGTGCAAAACCTCTAGTCTGAAGTTGCTTAGGGATAAGGTTTCGGGTTTCCTCCGCTACCCCAAATCATGACAACTTTTGGGGCATTCCACATTTTAAGGGGTACTATTGCACTAGACAGCTTATATAGTATTCGGGATTTGCAGTTTCTCTTTTTCCACAAATCGATGGGAGTAAGTCAGCTTTTTTTCTTGCGAAACCAGATAAAAAAGAAATTTTGTTTCATTTTTGTTCTGCTACCCCGCCGATCGCTAACCTCACCCTTATGGGTGTGGTCTAGAGTCGGATTCTACCACCTCGTAGCAGGTCTGATTTGCGCTACAGCCCTATTAAGAGGGCTTAAGGTCTTCAGTCTCCCAGTTCCTGTAGGGCAGGATTCCTTAAATCTCATACCCTACGTGACGGATCGTTCGATAATAACTCATTTTGAGAGGAATCGAACTCCTGGGCTCCTGCTAATTGCACAGGGGGGTTAATTGTTTCTCGACATGTTAACCACTGCGCCAGCTAGGTATTTTCACATCCAATCGCTACAGGAACAAATACTTATACTGTTGTCTTTTATTTTTGCCTGAGGTTAAGAATAATGATTCTATAATAATATTATTATCTATTAATATTATTATCTATTAAATATTTAAGGCATTGCAGAAATAACCCGTCCCTGAAAAAAAGAAATTATATGTAAAGCAGCAATCACAGCTGAGTAATTAATGATGGAAAAAAGGTTGGTTTGGCTGAGAGAAAGACAGGATTTGGCGAGAGTCAGGGTCACAGATGTATTGCTGAAGGTCGTCTAGCATGCCAAGATTGATGATTTCACGGTAGACAGGTGCAATGACCTCAAATTCGGAATCTTATCTAGGGCCCTGTGTTCGGCTTTCAACTTATGCGTTATGAGTATTTGGGGTATTTGGAGATGGGAGAACCAGGGTATTGAAGTTACTATCATACTCAAAGGCGGGTACAGTTCTATATCTGTTGGCTTACTGTTTAGACACTTGCACTCCTCTCGCTCATGGCCGAAAATTAGGGACTCCAATCGGGAAAACGGGGTATTAGGGCTGACGAAGTGAGAGGAAAATCTTATTTTTTTTTTTTAAAAAAAAGAAAGTGGATTCTTATTCACATTAGAAGCTTTATCTTTATTGGTATTTGTAGGCGGTATTAGCACCTCTCGTGGTCCATTAAGTAGACACGTGCAATATGTTCTTCAGCATGAGGATTGTCTGAGTTCCCAGAACCTGTCTTCTTGGGGGCCTCCCCCACAAGCGTTATTCCATACTCGCTGATTAACCCCAAGCATGCCATTGCCGGAAAATTTGATTTTTATTCTCGAGCCGATACGATGCATACACGCCCCCACGTCCCAGCCAGCATTCGCAACCGGGCAGCCTGTCAGCCGAAGTGTAGGGTGGGGCCTGCTACGGATCGTAGCCCTTCCGGTCCTAACGAGAAATTTTCCTCGTGCTTTTAGCTGAAGGAGTGGGAAGACGATGAATCCTACTATAGGTTGATATTTATAATGTCCTAGGGTGTGAGGCCTAACAGGTCAGCCTAGGAGCCATCTCGGGGAAGTCTGGGAAGTCTGCGGGGCTTGTCGCAACCTGGCGGGGCTAGCAATGCTTGTTTACTATCTTATACGATTGGTATAATAGGCATAATTATCGGTTCGGTTCGTCAGCGTTGTAAGGCAGAGAAGTGGGGTTATAGGTTTTAGCTAATACCCGCACTTGTGTGAGACACCGTAAGAACTGGAATAATTGAACCTCGCGCTAAGACGTCCGAAATTTCCTCTCTTGGATAGGGGGGGTGAGAGCACTGCGAAAACTGACCGCCTCAGCCCCGGGCTTAAGACGAAAAAACAAAAAGTGCCCGACCTTACCAGCAAAGGCAAATCCAACGTCCTAGCGCCAGGTTCGATTGCTCCAGTTCTTACAGTATCATAGTTGTGGCGAGCACTCCATAGGGGTTGAGTAGGCGACTCTCATTGGGAGTGTTCTTAGGTGAAAGAGTTTTCACCGGACTGTTTTCCTCCACCCGCCTCTTAATGACACAAGAGAGCAGAGAGGGAGACGAAGAAGACCGCAACGACATCGCCCTTGATGAGAAGGGAGGCGGGTATAAACACGGATACGGCGGGAATTGGTTTGTTTTTCTTCTAGTTCTTTATAAACCTCTACAAAGCTATGCAGATAAGTTCCGATCGGGAGCACTCGACTGAAAAAAACATGTATAACCGTTTTGACGATTTACGACACTATTATTAGCTTGCCTCGCTATTGCTTTTAGAGGGCCGATACTGGTCCTTTCGTTGGTGTCTAGCAGGAAATTTGTTCTTCCGGTACTCTCTCATGGGATTTATGCTAGCAAACAGGTTTCTACTTTAATACCATTTACAACATAAAAGAAGGCATATACACAACTTAACTCTTGGTTTACGTCAACTAACACGCGCCAGCAGGTATTCCTTAAACAACAAAAATAAAGAAACGCGAAAAGAGAAGCTAGAAAATTCCAAGTACTCAAGGAGCGTATGCATAACTACATAACTCGGTTGGTGATTCCCCGTGGGACTGCTAGGGCTCCCCAGACCGCCCCGAGAAATGAAGGGTTGTCTCTCATGAATTTCTAGTCTCGCCCTATGTTTAGAGCCCCTCAAACCTGATTTCGGGAGTGGTTTCTCGGACACTGAGCTACGGAAATACTCGGCTCTGACCTGGAGCATTTGTGACTCGGAGGGAATGGAAGCTAGGATCTCTATATGGGATGCACGGACTAACATAAGGCGTTATCGCCTCCCTGTGACACCGACGATGGACACCGGTACTCCATGGCGCAGAACCTCTATGGTAGAATGGGATGCATATACAAACAATTAACGCCACAAAATTGGTGGTGAATAGCTTTGCTATAGACTCACTACCCCATGGACTACGGGCATCAAACTAAGATGAGGAAATAGGAAAGAAAAGATAGAAGACGAGAAAAAGCTCTGAGACCGATTCGAACGATCGACCCTGCGATCTGCAATCGCATGCTCTAACCCCTGAGCTACCAGAGCATCAAGGGCTCTCAGTATATTTTTTATTTTGTATTATTCTTAAAACCCCTTCAAGTTGCCATAAATCTAGAGCAATTAGACCTCCGGGTAAGAAGACAAGAGCTCCCTTCTTTGGATCAAGGGGAGAAAGGCCTAGCGAAAAAGCAGCCCTTCAGCCCTCCCTGAGACAAATAAAAAGAAAATAGGCCCTACCTTACTAGGAGAGAGACCTCCAACATCCTAGCATGAAGTTCGATTACCCCAGTTTTCACGGCATCATACCCTTCTCACAGTTTTAAAAGCAAATTTCATTATCAGATTCTCAGAAACCCTACAAAAAGTACTAACAAAACCCGAACAGTTGGGCATACCCCAACAGTTCTAACTCTAAATAGCAGGTTCAATGGAACATTGTGGCGTCACCGTGAGGCTGGCGCGATCGAGATACCTTACCACACACTATAATTTAATTGGTATTTGTCCCAGGCAAGAGCTACTTGGCAATTAAAAAAGTCTCTGAACGCTTTTGTGCCAAGGTAGATATCATACTAATAAATCCAAAGCGTCCGGAGACTTTTTCAATGGCCGGGTATCGGTACGGTAATCTTGTGAAGTTCATTTTCGCGCTAAGAGGTCAAAATAAGGTGTAAGTTGGGGTTTCTCACAAAGTGACACTTCTCGGTCGGCTATTTCTACCGGGTAAATAACAAAAGTCCCGAAAGCGACGTCCTCCGGTGAATATTTGTGGAGATACTTCCGCTAAAGGCTACTCTCTACCCAAAGGAGCTCTTGAAACCCGCCACGCTTTCTTCTGACCTCTTAGTGTGAAAACGAACTTGACCAGATTAAAGTTATGCTGTATCAGAAAACAGGGATTCACAAAATATATCGCAAAAGCCCGGTGCGTTTCCGATCGATCCAAATCCCCAGCCCGTGTTGTCGGATACTTCTTGCTTGGGCCGGGTGGCAAAAAGAGCACTTTTTCTTTCTTTTTTTCGCCACTTTCACCATCCGCTTAGTACTGAATCAAGTGTCATATCTTAAACCAACTGGGAATCCCCTGCTCCGCTGAGTCCCTTCTAGCAAACCTTGAAAATCTCATTGTGCGACTAGCAGGAGGAAGCAAACATGGGGGAATCTATCCATATTTGTCATTGCCGTTTCAATATCTCGTCTCATCACGAAATATGATATATTTGGAAGGCAACATCCGTCTTCCCATCCAGATATGTCTCATGGAAACACAGCCTTCTTTTTCAAAGGCCCGGCGATGAATCGGGGCATGGCAAACAACTCGTTGTGATTTATCGATTTATTTGTTGCAGCATCATAACCATAAGTCAAAGGTGGCCGTACAAGTATTGGGATCTCACAGGTCGATAAATATATGTGAAAGAGAAACAGCAACACACAATCCGGACCCATCCAGAATTGTTATTGACGCAAAAGTTGAGTTTAATCCCAACCGGGACGATAATTCCAGTACCCATTCGGATATTCCATGGGAGGCCCATCCCAACTCCGGACATCCCTCCCCATGAAGAGCTGCTACTTCGACTTCAAGAACTTCTTGGCGCTGTGGATGCAGCACCCACACTTCCCGGCGCGGCCAAAGATGTGTATGACCATAGGAGTGGTATCCCGGGTCTGAGAGCGTCGGCGCTAGTAGTGGTAGTAGTTTTAGTTGTGGTCCTCCTGCATCGGGGGGGATTCCGCTGGCAGTACTGGTGCTGTACAAATTGATAGGGCGGGTAGTCCGGGATAACATGTGCGTACACGAGAATTTGGTGAGAAAATTTTCCCCCTCCCAGGGGAATAGGAGGGCGGCGGACACCTTACTGATGGTTGCGCCATAGGGGGAAAGTGAAAAGGAAGTGAGAGTGAGTAAGAGAAGCTAAGTAGATGATCCCTATTAAACACTCCTCTTGCTCCCTCCCACCCCCACGAAAGCTTAACCGCCTACAGACCTCCCAGCATCTCCCCTACGGAGATCTCCTTTACCCGCTACGAAATCACCACTCGCGCCTTTTTTCATTCCTCTTCTTCCCTTCCCGCCTGGCGCCCACAGCCGTCACCCCAATACCACATCCCTGTCTGCCGTATCACAAAATCTCACTCGAAGAAACCTTGTTAGCCAATCGGCAAACCACATGAAAGAGCACGGACCACCACATCCCGGATGCTCACGAGGTGAAGAGATGAAAGGGTCTAAAGTAGGCTACATGGGATACGTAGGAGAGAATTCCAGGAAGGGTTAAAAATCTGCAAAAAAAAGACTGGTTTTCCGGGAGAGATGCGATGAATAGTTGTATGTGTCTTGTGAACAAAGGGGTCTAGATTGTCTGCAAAATGAGGTGTTAGTCTGCGACATTTCCTTTAATATGTATGCACTAGGATTGTCATGGCGGGGGTAAGAGGGATGGATGGGGGCGAGAGAAGTGGGAAATATTGACGCGGAAGGGAGGGATCGCAGTTCAGTAGATTATAAAGAGAATTTCATCCTCATGGGATATCTGTGTAACTATCGCCGCACTCTTTGGCCTAAAAACCGGTATATACAATATCAGGACCCATTGAAAATTTTCTAAATATGATAGGCATATCATTAATTCCGATTCCCAGATCACTTCTCCTCCCCTCCCATTCCTTCCCTCCCGAC
>QOVD01000334.1:31059-44575 GCA_003521225.1 Tuber microsphaerosporum | reverse complement strand
CTCCTCCATCCAAAAATGGAATATTATATACCGGTACGTATAGAGTATGACGCCATTTTAGCACTTTCCTTCTATATAGGGCTGAAGGTTGTTCTGGTGTAATAGATATATATAAAGCATATTATGCCCGCCTCTTCATTCATCCATACTGCCGCACAGGCCAGTAACTACTAACTTACCTGCCTGTTGCGAATGACAGCTATTGCGTTTTTTTACTTGAAAGCGAGACTAATCCCGCGGAGGGGTTACGGTACACGGGTGTGTGAAGCCTCTAGAGCAACAATTCTATAATACGTACGGTACCGTAGGCTATTCGATTTCAAGCTCTAGTCGTCGTCTAGATCAGAGGCTCCGTGGGGATTTCATGAATGACATTGTGGTCTTTTCTCTCCTTATTTATGTGGAGTACCTGACTCGGTTAAATGTCGATTGATGGCTGGCTCTTTGTTCGAGGATCTAGGCGGGTGCTTCGGGTGTAAAGCTTTTGGGCGGTTTGCTTCTGCAGCGTTTGCTAGGCCTACCACCGTACAAGCACTATACTGTACAATTTGCTGCGATTCACCTAGAGGTGAACCAAAGTGACAGTTTCCCCATCCGAGACTCTATGGTATGCACAGGGACCCCAGAAAGCCAATTTTCTGTCTTTATTCGCCGTTTCAAGGAATCTATCGAGGTGTTCCTTCCAAATGATATCTCCAAAGTTGTCCCAGCTCTGGACATGTATAATACACTTTTCGTTAGCCACTTCTGTTTCCTAACTATCAGAGCTGACTATGCTCAGATCTGGCAGGTAGTAGGAGCTTCGCAGTTTCTACAGTACGTATCACCAATTCATACATCCCCCCATACCGCCTCCCGGCCAACTAACTAACTAGAGTAGCTCGCGTTCAAGCCTCTGGGAAACAAAACCCGAACCACACCACCGCAAGCTCCACCAAAGTTTCACACAGCAGCATATCCCCCGATAGCGTATTCAGTAAAACCTTAGTGCCCATATGCAAACTACCGGTATCCACCGCTAATATTTCTTCCTTCTCACACTTTACCTTCCATCAGCCAATAAGACCAGCCCAACCCTCCAACCGCCGGCATTACAATGTCCCACGAAGTAGGCCAGTACCACACGCCTTCACGCGCACTCTATCATACAATACTGGCACATCAGCCTACACAACACAACATACCACGCATAGCAGGGAGAAAGGAGAAAAGGAAAACACCCCTCGCGATCAACAGATCGAGCATCTGAGTGACCCCCCATGATCCTCGTCACGATGGCCGCACCACACCATACCACACTACACAACACACTATCTCACCGATCCAAGCGTTAAATCCTCACCCAAAGCTTACCGCAGCCCACAAACGACCCCCCCCTTCCTCCCCCTTACTGTCTCTGCCCCACCAGTCAATTAAAATGTGTCAAGCGAAAAACAAAAAGGAGCTTTCCTTATCCCGAAACATCGTGCGGCGCGGTACGCTATATACTTGAGAAACACGCACCTGCACCTGCAGCTTGCTCTATCTTACAGTACCGGTACCGGTATCCACGGAGACAGCTCCGCTAGGGACCGAAGGGTTTTAGTTGGGGAAGAGAAAACGGTGCGGCACTAGTGGCGTAAGCATGACAGCGGGCGGGAGGGTTTTTTTTTTCCGCCTCACTTTGTTTTGACTTCGGAGGTGGGGGCTGGGGTTCGTTAGGAACGGTACGATAAGGGAGGGATAAGGAAAGGATGGGCTTAGGATATCAAGTTATCATTTGATGTCCGTACGATACTCGTATAATAGTGGGGTGGCGTTTATGAACAGCTGCTGTTGCATACCACCAAGGTTTGCCCTTTTCGCCCGGTAGCAGTCGTGTTCACAAACGTCAACCCACTATGAATGGTTCTCGAGCAGTGTGCTGTGCAGTATGTGGGTATTTGGGGGATTTTGATTAGGCAATGTGGGAGTGATGTTGGTATCGTACTATCACATCGGGTGTTCTGTTTCTATTTGTTGATTGCTACGTTTCTCGCAGCAAGATTATAGCATCACTGTTGCAGAAGAACCACAGAATAATCATGAGAGCGCCCTTTTCGACCTGCCCGCCGGTCTGGTTGTGCCGAAGCGGTCGGAGTGCATGTCTTGTTTGGGGCTCTTTCGATGAGCAACAGGATATGTCATGCCAAAGAAAGATAGAAATGCCACGGAATGCACTAAATGAACGGACGGACGAACGGACACCTGTAGACGAGATTCAGCTCGAGTGAGTATCTATGACTAGGAGCTATCATAGATATGGTACTTTTGTGAGAGTAGCATACCCGAAAAAGTTATCTGGAAGGAGAAAGTGAATGCTAATATCCGCACCCGAAAAAAAAGGAAGGGAAAGTTCCAATCCAATGTTAATTTTCCGATACATAAGGTAGTTAAGAGAACGAGTCTTCAGATAGTTTTCCCGTGCCGGAAGCATAGCTTATCCCTAAGTTATGATATTTTTGGTTATGTTTCAAGGGGGGGATAGAAAGCCCAAACAACCAACCATCATCCCTAGGAAAGGCCAAGGATGTAGAGAGAGGAAAAAAGGGATCACTCCAAATTTGCTCTGGTGGGTTTCTGCTCCTCTGAGGGAGGAAAAAACCCTGCTATGTAGGAAAAAGAAAAGGAAGAAAATGAAGAAAATGAAAAGAATTATAAGGTAGTAGTGGTAGAAGCAGTAGTGCCAATGAATGTTTGAACGCCTGTAAACCAACCCAAACCAAAGTAATCCAGTAAATAAAATCTATCCTGATTTTGGTGTTGTTGGCTCCTGGCCACCATTTTTACCCATCTTTTCGCCCTCCAAGCGTCTCACCGAGTGCCTATTAGTGGAAAAGCCTCTCTGCAGGACCGACTTTGCTGTAGACTTGAGCGCTTCCATTGTTGATGCCCGCGTGAGTGGTTCTCGGTCGGCCAGCGAGACCGAGCTGACACTGATCTTGACAAAAATCATTGAAAAAAGAAATTGCTCTCCCTGAAGATCATAAAGGGGTAGGTGTCGGTAGCCTTTTTAAAGTTAGCATCTTTGGATGCCTAGTGGGGTGCTTTGAGTGATATATTACCTTGCTGAAGAGAGAGGAGTTTCGCAGTGTAGGTAGCGATGAGCGTTCGATCGCTCGAATCACCGTCATCTGCGTTGTACACTGAGAACCTCACAAACACCAACTCTTCGAATTTGGTCGTGACTTTAAAAACCATTTTCTCTCTGAACAGGGGGTGGAAGCCGTCATCTTTCACCACCATTGTTCGTCGTTTTTGGGGAGCGCCGAGCCCGCTAATGCCTTTGGCATCGCTCGAATCAACCCCAATCCCACCTTCGGCTACCGACTTATCCTTCGCCTTGTCGTCTGCAGAAAAAACTTCTACTACCACGAATGGATGAAGGCCTTTGTCCCTATGATCTTTGGGTTTTGGCAATTGCTGCGCAGAAATTATTTCGACGGAAAAGGTTGTAACCTTCTTGTTCTTTGTTAGTGTTGCGGCATTTGCATCCGCAGGCGGGTCGAAAGTAGCCCTGGAGCCCCGGAGCTCTTTTGGCTTTAGAACGTATCCGCCACGATCTTCTTCGGAAGCAAACATGGCTTCGTTGATCTGCAAGCCTAGATCGTAAGTCTGCCAATTGAGGGCGACCATTTGAACTCCTCGACGCCAGAACCCGATTGGGTCGAAATTCGAAGAGTTGACCCGGAATCCAGACGGGTAGACTCGCATAAGGTATCGGACATTGTGTTTCTCTAATTGAACCTTCTTCTCTGGATCTTTTGTGAATTTCTCGAATTTCTTCTCTTGAAAAGAGAACACATGGTTGGATGTTTTGCTTTCTGAAGGGGTGCATAGTTAGTATTGGTTGGGGAACGTGAAGCGCAAAGGGCTTACCGGGCAGCGCAAAGTTCGAAAATCGCTGTCCTCTAGTATAAACACCTAAAGAACCCAATTCATGCGCAATCTTCACAGATTCCTGCCTCTTCTTGACTTTGCTTTCGTCTTGACCTTCAGACTCACTTGTAGAGCTACTGTTCTCGCTTGGTACGCCGCTCTTAGGGAGAGAGGGTTGGTGTGGAGAGTTCTGAAGGTTGTTGGTGCTCCAGGCCCGTTTTTCCATTGAACTGAAGTCGTTGTTTAACATTAGTGTATCCTGCTTGGAGCTGCCTTTGACCTTGACTAAGACCCTATTCCTTAATGCGTTTGGGCTTGGTAGAATTAACGTGTTTGTCATAAATGGCTCTGTGACAAGTGCGTCACCTAGGACACTGCGAAGAATTTTCGCCATCTCAACCTGTTGTTCTAAATCGCAGTGGACTTCTAATGAAAGTATGACAGGAAGAGTTGAAGCAACGAAGGAGTACTTTTTGATGGCCGTTATGACGTCCAAAAAGAGAATATCGGAGGTGCCGGTGTGGCCATGGGTAACGATTGGTCTACCGTCATCGCCATCCCAGCAATCGATCTCAACACACCGACAACCACGTTTGAGGACGCGTATATAAGCTTCGATTGATGATTCGCCAGCTACCTGCCTACCCAAAAGATAAGTGTTGTGTGAACTAGATATATAGTATTCATTCAGTGGCCGATCGAGGTTGTTACCCAGCGGCGCGGGGAGCAATGGGGGATTGTAAGATGAAGACAGGAGGAAATCAGAAAATGCATCCATTGACATCCGGACAACTGACCCTTCCTTCTGTGTGACCAGCTGCTGAGATGAAGGTGGCCGAGTGAATTTTCGAAAGATTTTGTCAATGTACATCGGGTCAGAGTCGATGTCCACCTTCTGCTCTTCTTTGAGGAAAGTCCGAAATTCGTCAATAGACATCCCAGCCTTCCTGTCCGTAACCGCGTCTTTCCAAATATCGACAATTTCATCCCTTTGCTTCAGTAACCGAACAAATTCACGAAATTCAACAAAATTCAGGAATCCAGATTTGTCCTTGTCGGATTGCTTAAACCTGTCTTTCAAAAACTGTCTTGAGCAGTTGACGTGTAACCTTCGACACAGCCGTTCCACATCTTCAAACCCCAGCTTCTCGTCGTTTGAATTGGGAGTTTTTGCAGGACACTGAGACTCCATATAACTTCTCCAATGAGCGTCAACAAAATTCTCTCCAGGCATTGACAAACCGGCCATCATTTCCGTCCTGTACTGCATTACTATATCCAATGTAGCCGTCCAAAGTTCCAGGATTTGAATGGTAGGTGCGATGACGTGAAGGGTTTTGAGCTTCCCGGTTTCCGGCTCTGTATATATTATGGTGGCCCATCTGTCCTCCACCTCTGACGAAACCTGGAACTCCTCTCGATAGTTTCGTGCATCTGCCCCCAGCCTGATCTCCTTAATATCGTCGATATAGAACCTAGACGATTGCTTCGTAGCATCCCAGGTTACTCGGGCGGCGGTGGGATCTATGGAGAATTTTCGTTGGGCCTTCTTCTTTCTCGTAACTCTGGTCATTGCCGTTCCTTCTTTCAAGATAGCGGGTATCATAACTCCAATGGCCCCGATTGACTCATCCGGGTGGGGAGTTTCCACACTGGTACTCGTCCTTGCTCCGTCTTCTTCTCCTTCGATAGCTTGTTCGTGATCTTCGTCTTCGAAAGGCTCATCCTTCTTTTGTATGCCGAGACGCCCGGTTTCTCCGCCATTGAAGCTGTCGCTTCGAAGCCGCGCAAGAACTGGTCCACTTCGCTCCTCTGAATCTTTCGGGGTAGATGATGAAGTCCTTCTTCGTAGTTTATTCGAAACTCTTCTAATTAAGCTGGTTTTTGAACGGGGTTGAGCTGGAGTTTTAGGAGGATCGGTAGTAGTATGGATACTCGAAGGGGCACTCGAGGGGGTGGTTATGATGGAAGATAAATTGGACTGGGACTCTCGTCGAATGTGGCTAAGATCTGATGAGGAGGAGGAGATATGCTTTGATCTGCCGATAGGCCATGTTTTTGGTGTCCAGAAAGTCATTCCTGCTTGAAAATCGTTGTTTAGAGGGGGAGAAGGGGCAACAGAGGAAGAAATTAAGGATGGCACGGAGTTTATTGATTGTCGGTAGGATAACGGCTCGTCAGAGGAAGGACTAGCGACAAGCTGAGCTTGGAGTATATTATTTGACTGGACATTGAAATACTGAGGTTGAATATGAAGGTCAGTTGGAGTGTGTCGAGGAGGGGATGTTTCCGCCATGGTGAAGACGGGGTGCGACTGTACAAAAGAGAAGAGTACACGTAAGAGAGGCCCTGGAACTTCCTATGGCCGGGAGGTAGGTCTTGGAGGGAGGACGAGAAGGGGAAATAGTATTTCTACAAGGTCTCTCTGACAGCAAGCCCCAACGAGCTTTGTGGAGCATTCCCCGAGTTGGCGGGGTGGGTCAGAGAGCTCAACAATCGATAAAGAAAATTTGTGAGGGAACTGGCGACCTATGCGGCCATTCTTCTGAAATCAGCTGAAGACGTCCCACGTGTACGCCGAATAATCCGAAAGGATGGAGACGCAGCGGATAGAGAAGATCTTACTATTGCCTTGAAGTGAAAAAAAAATGAAATAAAAAAAAAATATGACGCGAGGGCTGCCTAGGAAGCTCCGGATCCTTTACCTCCGTAGAACTGCGTAGATAGGGAGAGCTATGGTATGACCTTCTAATGATATATGATATCCTCCAGGCCGAGAAACCAACAGCCAACGAAAGGCCTACTGGTAACGCGGAGCAAACAATAAAAGCGAACTTTTTTTTTTTGTTTGTTTGTTTATCTTTGTTTGGCCTTTTGTCGGGGGTGGTTGGACGCTTTGAACAGTGCAATGTGTAACGTGCAATGGGCAATGTTGTGAATAAGAAAGAAAAAAAAAATTAAAAAAATTGAGAAGTGGAGAAAAGAGATGAACAAGAGAGGAGGAATGGATACATTATTATTGCAAGTGCCTAGTTCATCATACACCCCTCTTTGCTTCAGCTGACGGTGCCTGGTCTTGGATTTTTAATGCGAATGAGGAGGGGTTCCCTCTGAACACCCACCGGTTCAATAATCTCAACTGGATGAAGACATGGAGCCGATGCCTACCGATTGACAAGCTTACTCCAGTAGTCAATCACCATGGGGCGTCTGTGTGAGCCAGGAAGGTCTGCAGCACCAGCATACCCTCTCATTCTGACGGGGTTCAAGGTGACAATAAATCCTGGGGTGTTGGTTGGGGGCGGTGTACTGTACGAGTAGGTTCTGTAAGAAGTATGATAACTTCCAGCAGTGCCTTGGATGCACAATGTACGAGTATGATAATTGCTACTCATCTGTCTGTCAGATGCAGGTATCTCCAAGCAATAGAAAAAATAAAATAATATTATTGAGGTCAACTATCATAGGGCCAACTGGCAGGCGCTGCCAATCAATAATCGGTTCACGCTAAAAAAATAATAATTCTGGGCGGGTCATCCGGTCAGCGGCTGTGTGGCTGGACGGTGAGACAACAGTATGTGTCGGTATCCAGTAACCGTGTCGATGCGTTGCCCTGAGCCCTTGTAGAGCCTCATACAGGAGGAACACATCAAGAAAATTCACTAAACCGTAACTTCGAAGTTTGGGTTGCTTGCCCCTCCATCGCCTAATTTGGTCTAGCCCAGTGCCGTATGATAACAACTCGCATGCCCTCTTCTGCGTAGCAGCCGCAGCCCACTCAAGAAAGTCTCAGGACTGAACAACTGCTTGCTATCTCCATCGTCCTACAGAAACCCCACTCTGACTTTCATCATCATCACCGCCATCACCACCATCTACTCATCTGAACAAGCATCCATCATTTCCTCGTCATGGTAATTATTCTCTTTTCACTGCCTACGAGTGCCACTTTGTTGCTATGTTGTGATAGCAACCAGCTGCGCCTGCACTGCGGGGTGTTATTTGCTGACATTTGCAGACATCAATCGGTACAGGTTATGATTTATCCAACTCCGTATTTAGCCCCGACGGAAGAAATTTTCAAGTCAGTACAGCTCTCTCTGGCCCCACCAAACCCCTAACTAAGGCTCCTTACTTACTTTCTAAGGGATTATTGTAGGTAGAATATGCAACAAAAGCTGTAGAAAATGGTGGAACAGCTATTGGAATCCGCTGCAAAGATGGTGTTGTCCTAGCTGTTGAGAAATTGATTGGGAGCAAACTGTTGGTTCCAGGAAGCAACAAAAGGATCGCTAGTGTTGATAACCATATCGGAATTGTGAGGCCCCCCCCTTTCCATCAATCACTTTTCCCCAGCATCAACAGCCCGAACCCCCAATTAAAACTAACTAATGAAACCCTGCAGGCTTGTTCTGGTCTTATCCCAGATGCTCGTCATTTTACCTCACATGCTCGCAGCGAAGCATCCAACTGGCGCAAGCTTTACCGTAGCCCGATCCCGATCTCCAGCATGGCAGACGAAATGGGTGGTTATGCCCAGGCATATACTCTTTACTCTAGTGTGAGACCGTTTGGTGTTACCGCGATCATTGGTGGTATGGATGAAGCTGGGGGACCAGGGTTGTGGATGGTAGAGCCGAGCGGCGTCGGCTGGGTACGAGACATTTCCCTGTTTAAACTTACTCCGGAGCCTTAGGTTTCTAAATGACGCCCAGGGCCGCACCCATCTTAACACTAACATCTGCTTTAACACAGGGTTACTTTGGAGCCGCAACTGGTCGAGGCCGTCAAGCTGCTAAAGCCGAGTTGGAGAAATTACCCCTTCCCAACATCACTGTCGAGGAAGCTGTTAAACAAGCTGCCAGAATCATCTACTTTGCTCACGACGACAACTCAAAAGACAAAGATTTCGAGTTGGAGATGACATGGGTTAGACTCGAGAAGGGCTCAGCCGAGGGGCTCGGGGAGGGCGTCGCTGCCAAGGGATGGGGAAAACATGAGGAGGTCCCAAAGGAGCTAGTTGCCGAGGCTGAGAGGTTGGCCAAAGAGAGCATGGAGGGAGGTGGAGATGAAGAAATGGAGGAGTAGAATAGGATACATTGGGTTTCACATACTTCTGCCAGAGGCCCCTCAAAATAGAAAACTAGCGATGATAGCCTAACTAAAATGCGGACGTTTTCCGGCCATTGAGAACTGATTGTCAATCCAGAATCAAGCCAACTTACCAGGAGGAATCCGGAAGAGTGCATGAGGAGGGACTTCTCTTTTCTTTTCTTTAAATCCTCTAGTTGTTTAAGGGTACAACTTCTGTATACTCGGGGCAGGGGTAAAGTACCGTATTGGAACAAACAGGGGGGCTCGATGTCTGTGCAAATTACTCAAACTGAGATCCTCAATACCACTTCAAGTAATTTGCACAGACATCGAACTCCCCTGCTTGTCCCAATACTTTACCCCTACTGCTAGTAGAACCGCTACGTTATGACATAAAACCCCAAGGGAGAACGTATGGTTTGTGCCTGAATTATTGCGATGGTGGGTGCAGGCCAGTCACAGCATAAAGCCAGAAGATCCAAATAAACAGCCAAGAAGTTTACGGGAAACGAACATAGATTTTATAATACGGTGTGCTATAAAATGGGAAGGAAAAAACAAATAGACCACTATAGTAAAAAATCATGCTTCAAGATGCCACAAATTCTGTAGCCTATCAGACAGGGTACCGGCATCGTCTGTCAATCAACATCCATTCTCCCCCCTCGCATCTCCTTCCTCCTTTGGTTTTTAACCAGACCCCTGAATTGGGTTTCTAGAGCCTTAACAACCCTAGCTAAATCATCCCTGGTGATAGCCAACAGATCCGCTCCAGCCTGTAGCAGAGTCTGCTGCTCAACAGGCAACTCAGTCTGGATGGAATGCCAAAGATACTGATCTCCCGGCCTGGTTACATGCTCTCCTCGATGCGGTGATGAGTAATTCCTCCCCCCCCCCTCCTCCCCCTCATCCTCCTGCTCTCCTTCCGGTTGCTGTTGCTGGGCGGGGTATATCTCAATTTGAGAATTTAGCTCTCGTAGCCTTTCATCTGTGGCATCATGTTGCCCCGGTTCATTTGTGGGAACCCCACTCCGGGGCCGATCGTGGACTTGGTGGGCTTCAGCTCCCTCGGCCGCCGCGCGGCCAGTCGGGAATAAATTAAGTATCTGTTTGGTGACTGATGTGGTTGCAACGGATGGATGGTCCGTCCAAGACATGCAAATGTGAGTGAGCCTGCCCTGGAGGAACTAATGCATCGAATGTCACACAGAAAAAAGAAGTAAACTTAAACTTGAAGGACGGAAGAAAAAGGAAAAAAGCGAGCTAGGTTTGCGGCCGGTTGTTGCTCTCAGGCGTTTGGAGGAAAAAAGGTAAATTGGTGGGGGGGAGGGGATTGGGGGGAAAATGCATAAAATAAGCTCAAGAAAAAGGGAAAATAATAAAATAAAAATAACAACGTACGGAGTGTATTAGAGTCATCTGCCCAATTCTTTTCGAACCAATCCATATATCTATCCAATTCCTCTCCAGTCATATTAAATACGTCCTTCTCCTCTACATCGACTTCCAGATCTTTTCCTCCCCCTCCTCCCTCCCCTCCCCTTCCCAGTGTGACGTTTTCGTTGAGGAGTCCTCGACGCTCGGCATTGCCGGTTCGTAGGTATCCATCCCACGCTTTCCATTTCAGCCCTACAGCTGCCGGTTCGGCCGCAGATTTAGGTATACGTTTTACTCCATCGAGGCCGTATAATAGCTTTGTCGATATGATCAAGAGGGCCATTAAACGGGCTTCGGGCCAATTAGTGACTCGCTTGCGGTGCCTGAGGCCGTTCCATATGAATGGGAGAGATATCAAGGTTGCGAGACGTTTGAAGCCATGGTATATTTCCACTTCAGCATTATACCGTATTAGGATTTCCTTGAGTCATTCTTCGTGCAGGATATTTTTGGAAGAGGGGGGGAAAGTAGACGTACGAGGAAGACCGAGGGCTTTCATGAATTTGAATACAAGTAGGGTGGTGTTCAAGGGAGGAAATGACATTCCGAAAGTGACCTGATACATGATCACCAGTCCTTGAACTGTTGAATGAAGTAATCCCAGTGTTGGACGAGCCTGGCCACCCACTCACATCAGCCCCTCCTCGTTTGCCCACTCAGAGTGGGGGGGAACACCCCTGTGAGAGAGAGAGAAGGGTAAGGAGGGGAAACAAACCCTTGGGTCCAAAGCAACAAAATACTCTGCATCGAGCTTTTGCCTCATTTCACCGGGAATCTCATTGATGGCCCTCAGGTAGACAACCCCCTGCTCCTCGACCCACCGATGAATATCCCCCAGTGATACAGCAACCCCGAGCACAATCAAGCCTAGATAGCAGATCCCCACAGATGCAATTAACTTTGGTCTATCCGCAGCTCTCGGTACCCTCCTCCTCCTCCTCTTCCGTCGTGTGCCCTGCGAAACCTTGCTCTGAGCCGTAGATTGCGAGTCGTCACTCGTGTACAAGTACGAAGACTGGGAAGAATACTCTGCCGAAGAAGACCCAACGTCACCCGTCCCGTCTGGGTCTCTACCATCATCACCATCATCATACCTATCTCTATCTTTCGGTGGATCATCTGCGGTCGCAGGAATTGTAGTGGAGACCTTTTGCAGTTGCAGAACCCATAGATCCCGGACGACGATCTGCGTCTGGTCAGCCCTACCCGTTTGATTTGGCTTGGTTGCCGCTGTTCCTGTCGAAAAGAAGGGGAAAAAAAAAAAAAAAAAAAGTAACAAAAAGGGCCACCGTAAGAAAAATACCTCGAGTTCTTTGGGGAAATGCTTTTCGGACACCAGCCAGTGAACTTGCTTCCTAAGAATTAATTGATAGCATTGAAGGAATAACTCAAAGCCTTTGCGACCACGGAGCACTATGGTACGATTTTTTGGTCAACATTTCCATACCAACCGACCCAGCCGGGGAAATGAAAGAAGCAGTTTGTTTGCACCACAACAATTTATCATACCTTTTTCCTTTTTCTCCTTTTCCTGCGTCGCTCTGGCAGCCCTGGATCCCTGCGTGCCAAAGCCATCGTCGTCCGCAGATACCTCGAGCTCTCCCTAATCCCTATTAGTTACTCATAACACCCCATCTATTACAAGGCCATACCTCTCTCAGATGCCCATTCTTGCAAAACCACTGTCCATCGTCCAGGTAGAAGAATGTTTGCTTGCACCCATCGACACCACAGCGCGAAAGACGTTTGTACTCCATTGCCAACCCAACAGCACCGTAGTTCCGGCCAGTACTTGCGTTCGGGTTGCACGATACTGTTATGAAAAGATAGGTTGATAGAGAGGCAGAAACGGATGTTACTTACCACCCTCACCTCGTCGTGACAACGGTCAAGTCAAAGGGACAGGCAGTACCACTCACTCTCTCACTTCACTTTCCTCCTCCCCTTTTTTTTTCCCCTTTCTCCCCTGCTGTACGAACTAGCTACGATGTTTCTTACCTGCAAATCTACGCACTTATGCCTGCCTCTCCCCTCCCTTCCCCAAATGCGGCAGCCCATACCACAATTTGACACTTTGTGGGGTTACTAGGGTTGGGCCTCGACCCCCGCCTCCCACCTGCTCCCTCTACTCCAACGCGTGCTATGCAGGTTCTCAGCTCGTTCCCGCCCACTGATGAAAATATTACAATTTGCAAAGAATTATTACTATCATTTAGGAACTAATATATCGCGAGATAGATAATATTATGATAGATGCACAATATGAGCAGTAAGCACGTACGATGGACTTGGCTACGGTCAACCAGACACTTACTCTATATGGCGACCCTCTGTGCTTGAGGAGCTTACTTTGCAAGGTATGGTGCATACCGTGGCACTGTGCTGGTAATGGAATTGAAGCTAATATCACAGGTTATCGGTCCTTTTCCCGGGAGGGGAAGACGATTACTTGCATCGTGATTGAATTCTTTGATCGGATGCTTATTTCTATTTTGCTTTTTTTTCTTGGTGCTGTAATCCATCGATTTACTTACTGGGTGGTACTGCTCGTTGTTAGAAGCCCATTTTTGTGAATTCGAAAAAGCCCATAATAAGGCATGGGGGACCCACAGAGAAGGGAGCTGAGAAGCTAGAGCGCAAGAACATAAATAATAATAATTTTTTTAATTCGCAGGCATAGCGAACGACGAAATTGGAATCCTATGATAATATCCCAAGTCCCGTCTATTTCCCTCCCTTCGCAGATATTCTGCCCTTTTTTTTTTTCAGACAAAAGGTGAAGGACACTTTGTTTTTTTTGGTTTAAGAAGAAAAATCTCATTTTCATGAACCTCCCGCCCAAGCTCCAATTGATTTGATTGAAACCCAATGATCAAACTCGCTCCCAGAGAAGAAAAAAAGAGAGAGATAGAGAAAGAGGAAAAAAAAAGAAGCTACACCAGCCGTCCACATAAAACGGGTCCGACTAATCGGTCTTAGGGGCATCCTTAACAGAAATAGCAGCCTCCTCTCCCATAGCGGAAATGATAGTAATCACTGAGAAAAAAAATTGATAATGAGCATGAATTCTCAAAGCAAGCACGTGGGG